>WAAE01003235.1:419528-538809 GCA_013400495.1 Nicator chloris
GCGGCGGAAGCGGCGGCGGCGGAAGCGGCGGCGGAAGCGGCGGCAGCGGCGGCAGCGGGCGGAGCGAGCGGAGCCATGTCGGGCCGGGAGGGTAAGGCCGGGCCCGGGGCCGCCGGTGCCGCCCGCTCGGCCCCGCCCGGCTCTCACTGTCTCCTCTGTCTTTGCAGGCGGCAAGAAGAAGCCGCTGAAGCAGCCGAAGAAGCAGACGAAGGACCTGGATGAGGTAGGGCGGCGGGAGAGCCCCGGGAGCGGCGGGGCTCAGCCCCGGCCGTGAGGGAGCCGGCGGGCCTGGCTGCCCGGGGGGTTCCTGCTGACATTTACAGGAGCAGGTAGTGACAGGATGGGGGCGAATGGGCTCAAAGTGAAAGAGAGGAGGTTTAGATTAGCTAGTAGGAAGATATTCTTGCCTGGGAGGGTGATGGGTCCCTGGCACAGGCTGCCCGGAGAAGCTGGGGCTGCCCCATCCCTGGAAGTGTTTAAGGCTGGGTTGGACGAAACTTGGAGTAACGTGGGCGTGCGGAAGGTGTCTCTGACCGTGGCAGGACTTTGGAAAGAGATGATCTTTAATGTCCCTTCCAACCCAAACCATTCTGTGTTTCTCTGATTCCATGACGACATCCCGCCTGTGTTGCACCATGCTGGTGGATGCAGCAGTGCTGGCTGCCGGAGGAGCTTGGAATGCCCTTGCCAAAGCATCAGACTTCCGTCTGAAGTCGATCAATCACTGGGGTCCCAGGAGCCTGGGATTATTGTGTAGCTTGGATAATTAAGTACTAGTGAATTTCGTGTTAGAGATGCTTTGAATCCTTACATTTAGGTATGGATGTGAGCTGCTGTTTCTGAGAATAGTGCATGATGGATGAGGTGCCACTGTTTGGGAAAAGGCAAATACAATATCTCTTTGAAAAAGGAAAAAAATCATAGCTTTCTAAATAAGCTTTCTTTTTGAAAAAATGATAGAACTAATAAAGTGCTTACAAGAATCCAGGTTATAAACATTTGTATGTCAAATGATGTAATATTTCTTTTTGTCTCAGCCCTGCAATACTGTGAGCACTTGGGAGCAACACATTGCAAGAAAAAACCCACAGAAGTGGATAAATGTGAGGGATTTATTTACTAGGAAAGACACGTTAGCCTACAGGAGACAGGAAAACCTGGAGAGAGAAACAGAATATTCTGTTCTGTGAGGGGTAGGTAGGGGAAGTAATATGGTTACATTGCAGCAAGGGAGGCTTTGACTAAAAGAATAGGAAAGCTTTGCCGGTGTAAAGATGAGCCATGGATTGGTGAAGAATCTGTGGAATCTCAGTCAATCTTGTCAAGGTCCTCGGTTCAGTTACCCCAAACTCCTGAGTGCCGAGTTAAAAATCTGGGTCCTTTTCAGCCGTGGTGTCTGTGAAGAATTTGTATCTAAGGGACAGAGTATGTCTGACTTCTCCTGGATTTGGAGGCTCATGCAGCAAGGAGGCTTAATAGCTGCCTTGCCTGTACAATTTGCCAGCAGTCTCATTAGATTTCTTGGAATTAAGACAAATTTATTAAAGCTAGCAAAAATGACATATGTGTGGGAGGATTTAAAAAAAAATTATCCTTTTTTACAGGTGAAAGCAGTCTTACTTTATTTACATTCTTTATAGTCTAAATGTTTTTGTTAGTATCTGTTTGCTGGGCTCCATGTGTCACTGAGGGCATGTTAATGAATGGTGTTAGTGCAATCGTCTATCAGTCAGAGGAATCATAAACTCAGAATGAGATAATGCCATGGGAAATAATTGCAGAAAGACCAAACATTCAGAGTTAAAGTTTAGTTTGTGGTACGGCAAAAATCTTGGTGATAATTCTGCAATGTTCTGCATATTTAGCATTATTCAGCCATCCTACCTTGATCCAGTCAGGTGTTTGTTGCTGCTGGAATATTACATTTGTTTTTCATTGCTTCTCAGTTGTTTTTAAATTTTTCTGTGGAAGAAATGTTAAAAAATGCTGCTGTTCTGTCCTTTAGACGGATCTGGCATTCAAACAAAAACAGAAGGAGGAGCAAAAGAAACTTGAGGAGATGAAAGCAAAAGCTGCTGGAAAAGGTCCCCTGGGTAAGTGAGGTGCTATCCTGGCAGGAGAAATGGGGGTCTTGCTGGCTTCAAAAATTTAATGTTTTTGCCTGACAAACATAAAAAGACAGGTGCCTCTGGGTTATTTGACATACATAAGTAAGTTGATGGCAGGTACAGATGATACGGAACACATAGAGGCTATTTTTTTCTTTTTTTTTTCCTTTTTTCTTTGTTTTTTCCTTTTCTATGCATTTTCATCCCCAAATGATGCAGTTTCTGGTTCAGCAGGCAAAACACTATGTCTGGCATGCTGACCTATTCCACTGGTATGTGCAGGGATATTTCTACTCTTCTTTTAGCACACCAGTCTTTTCTTTTCAGATGTATTACGTGTAGGCTTTGCCACAGTCCTCCAAGTTTAACAAATCCAGTGCTTGTCCTCTGAGAGGAGGAATTTCTTCAATAGCAGGAGATTCTTGGCAGGGCAATAAAAAAAAGTGACTGGAAACCAGTCTGGCTTCAATCCCTCTGCCTGAGTGACTGTAAAATACGTGAGACATGAAGTGAGCTCACAGGATGTGTCTTGGTGGTGCATGGAGCCCAGTCTCTGTCTCAGTGACAGTCAGAGAGTGTTCATGTGGGTCTGCACTTGCCTTCTGCTCCTGCAGCATTTGCCAGGGTCCCATCAGAGATGTTCAAGGGTGTGCCCTGCCTGTTCCCGACCTGTGGCCTATTAATGTTACTAACCACTTCTCCATTCTGAGAAGATCATTAACTTCACACTGTCTATTTTTCAGCAAACTTTCAGTCTTGAAACACCTTTCCAACAATCCTGTAGCAAAATAGTTTCACTAACAACCTTTGCTATGGAATCTTGTCAGGTACTGTGTGAAAATATGAAGTCCCCTGAGTTCACTTTATTCAGACACTTACTGATAACCTCAGGGTCCCAGCAGGTCAGTGAGGAAGGATTTACTCTTTATGGGAATCGGCTTAACTTTCACAAGACTGTTCATTCATTTGCTTTGTTCCAGACTGTTATCTTCTCAGAGATTGAGCTCAGACTCACTGCTCTGTAGTTGCCCAGTTCTTCACAGAACTCATTCCATATCTGGGAGCTTTGCTGGCAGTCTGTGAGTTCTCTTGACATAGTGTCTGTATTGATGTTTTAAATCTTAGCCAGCAGATCTGCATTTTTGCATTACAGCTTGTTGAGTGCTCTTGAAGGAAGTGCCATCGAGTCCCACAGACTTGGAATATTGTTTGTTTATCTCAGACTGATCTAACTCCTGTTTTATCCGTGTACGAAAAGTGTGCTGGGTGTGGGACTTGGAATGTCTTTGGTGTTTCAGACAGATGCAAAAGAAATCATTGAGCCTCTCTTCTGTCCTTGCCATCCTAAACTCATTCTCTGTAGGGTGCTTCAGCTCACAGATCTCCTCAGGGTTCTTTCTCTGCCCATTTCTAGACTTGGTGTCGGTCATCTGGCCCTTGTCTGATGCTTACCAAAGTAGGTAATGATGGTTGTGTTGCTGTGGCAGGGTCAGCCTATTTCCAAGAGCCTTAGCAGAGCAATGCTGTTGAAATCAAGTTGCAATGCAGAGTCTGTTGCTGACCCTCAGCCCTCGCAGTCTGTCTTGGTGCAACCTTGCTGTTCTTTTTCCTTCCCACTGGTCAAACCTGACACAACTGGAGAAAAGCAGCATTTACAACAAATGGCACATTTGTTGCTGTGTCAATACCTGGTGTTATTTCACTTCAGTGTCTTCAGTAATCTGCAGGGAATTCCACTACCTGCTTCTGTAGAGCTTTGATCCCTGCTGGGGGCTTTGGTGTAGGGATACCAATGCTTTTATTCCCTTAGCCTTGATTTTGATTTGACCAGACTGCTCCTGCTGTATAAGGGATAATCAATGGAGAAAGTAACTGTTGAAATATTTAGTTCCGTTGTAGAATCATGGGGCATATTTGGTTCCAGGAGAAACTGAATTTCTAATGTTAAATAAATCACTGTTCACAGTAAGGTGTGTGAGATCAAAACCACACAGGAGTAGTCACACATGCAGAAACAATTCACCAGTGGGGACCTGGGCTGTGCAGGCTGTCTAATGGGGGGATTCAGCTTTATGAGGAACTGCATTTGTAGCTAAGCTCTGTCACAGTCACCTAACCAGCTGTGTTGTTTCTTTTGGCAGCCAGTGGTGGAATAAAGAAGTCTGGCAAAAAGTAGCTTGATCAAACTGCAGGGTAAGAAGTGATCAAGTTACTCAATGGACCTGCAGACTTCAGAGAGTCTTGAAAACACTCTGTCATTTGGGAAACATTGTACATTTTGTTTAGTCAGAATAAATCCTTTTTGTTAAGATGTGATATTTTCTCTTTACCTGTAGGTTTTGTTTAAAAATGGCTTTACTGTTTTGTACCGGAAATGAAACTTTTACTGAGGACCATATGTGCTCTTGTGCAGCTCTTGTACAGTGGAGTCAGGGCCTGAGTGTTAAAATCTGCAGAGTTTTAATCTAGAGGCTTAGGTTTAGCTGCAGTTGTCTGAGATATGGCTATAGCAGTGTGTGCTCTCCTAAGAGCTCTAAGTTTTCTTTAAACAAAAGTTGGGTTATACTTCCATCACCAGCACCTTGGGGTCAGCCCCTCCAAAAACATCACTCCTTTCTGTGTTCCTACTTAAGAACACTGCTGTGCCCTATAGTCCCCCTGCCTGCTGAACATACACTTGCCTTTGTCCTACAAATTGTCACTACACCATTTTTCTGAGTTACGTATTGATATTACAGCTCCTTTACACTCATGGAATGCCTTTGTAGTGGAGAGGGGAGCAGTGTTTTTGAGACTGTACCTTAATTCTTGAAATGAATGGCAGTGATTGAACACTGGTTATGGAGACTTGAAGGAAGGAATATGCTGTTCCCAAGGTGGAAGTTGTGGGGAAAGAATCAATTCAAAGGCTTATTACTGAAGAGGAATGGTGATACAGAGACTGTTCCTGCTGTCAGGCAAGGCAGCTGATGGCTGCAGGAAGGGAATGGCTTCTGAGAACAGGGAGACTCTTGGGCTGCAGCGGTGGGAGGGAGTTACGTGGGAAATCTGGGCTCGTACTGTGTGCGCTCCTAGAAGAAGAGCCTGCAGGTGTTGGCTGTTCAGTGCACAGCCTGCTGCTAAGGGGGTTTCCTTGCTAAAAAGAGATTTTTAGAGGGCCAGGGGCGTTACCTCCTTCCGTCTGAAACGCGAGGCTCCGTTTCAGCAGGGCGGGAAGGGCACGTGCCCTAGATGTCTGGGAGTGGGAGGCGCAGCCTTACCGTGCCATCAGCGCCCCTGCCACGGGACGGGACCGGGACCGGGACCGGGCGGGGCCGCGCACGGGGGTCGTCCCGCCCTTCCCTGGGCTCTGCCGCCCCCGCGCGGCGGCCGCGGGAATCGCGGGGCGCGGACCCGTTACCGCCGCTCTGCGCATGCGCAGCGCTTTCCGCCGGCCGCTTCCCGCCGGGCGGGCTCCCGCGCCGGCCCCGGCAGCTCCCGCCGCGATCCAGCACCGCACGGGAGCCTCTTGCCCGTAGGGCCTCGACTCGTATTCCCGGGCTGCCCATGCTCGAGCCCTGAGAAGCCAGCGAGCGATGCGGCGTCGGCCCCTGAGCTGACACAGCTACAGCCACGTAGTTTTTACCCCGTGTATCAGCCTCATCTCACGTGCTAATGGTTCATAGGCAGATCAGATCCCAGATGCCCTCCAAAAGGGGATATATCAGCCCTTGGTGATGCTGAGAAAATAGTCTTCTCTTAAAGTACTTTTCTGGACATCACATTGAGTCCTGCCAACTAGACAGAACATGTGAAGGCTGAAATTCAAGATTGCATCATTCTTGCATTTTGGATAAAGGTAGCTTTAGTAACAGAAAGCTATTCACACAAAAATGCAGGAAAAAGCTGCTTTAGATACAGAGCAGGGACTGCCCCTGCATCTGTGCAGAACACAGAAGGCAACACAAGCCACCACTGGTATCTCTTGGGGCAGAGCTCCAACCCATGAAACACAACCAGAGTGTGCTCCCAGTTCTGCATGCTCAGTGAGAGCACGACCTGGCTTTACTTCACTTTCATCAGTCACACACTGATGGTGGCACATCCCTACCCACACTGCCCACCTGCACCCCTATTTCCACTGGTGCCAAAGTAGGCAACCTGGGGGTTGGTTTAAATGAGGAGAAAGAGGGACAGGGACACAACACGCTCCAAAATATGAGAGAAATAAAACTTTGGCAGTGTATCCATAAGGAATTGTTTGTCCCAGGAATTTCTGAATGAAATGAATGAGATTGCGGATCCCAGCCAAGCTAACTTGAGGTGGTCTGAGGAGTGGACAGTGAACAGAGATGTGTGCTCCACAGCATGAGACAATAGGCAAAAAGCATTTCCACAAAAAAGCAAAACAAGAGGGAAGGAGACCAAATGGCAAAGTGACAGATCACTGCAGTGGGAGAGCTGTTCTCAACAGATTCAGCTTCAGTGTAGGCACTGAACCAGCCTCCCGGCCAAGAGTCCTGTTTAATATGAGGCTGTGGAAATGAAGCTAAACAATGGAACACTTTGATTGTATCTTTTTACATAACACTATAATAAATGGCATTTCATTCCTTACTGCAGCTCCAGCTCAATGTTAAACTTATGCAAAAACAATATAACTCCTAAATCATAGATATACATAGAATTATCAGTCTGAAGGGCACAGGAAAATAAAACAGTCCAAAACGCAGTTGGAAATAGATGTCAATTAAAATAGGAGCAAAATAGACACAAATATTCTTTGTAGGGAAATCCATTGAAGGATATGATTGCCATAATCAATTCAAGTGAAGCTCGACTGTTTGAAAAGACTTTGCCCACTCTTTGGAGTTAGTTCATCTCCAAGGAGATTATACCCTGCTCTGAATGGCTTCCAGATACTGATTCTGTGAGGTCTTAGAACAGGAAATTTCTCTAGTGTCAATCAGCCATTCTGGAAAACTGGGTGTAACCTCTAAGACGTTTTCCATTCTCATTTTCTTCAAAATTGGGATAATGGTATTATCTTACTTCAGAATAATATTCTGAGGTTAAATTAATATATAATTGTAATGTACTGTTCCTGCTCTGCAAATTCCACTGCAAAAGCCAGTGATGTAGGAGTTGAGGCTAAATTAAAATTTGAGGACAGAATATGTTCTTTTACATGTCCTTCAGTCACACTGAACATCTTGCTGTTCACCAGGCTTGCAGAGCAGCCTGAGATCTGACTGAAGCACACAAGAAGAGCACATCAGCTTTGTCTCTTTGGCCAGTTCACTGTTGCATTTAAATCTTTACTATTTTGACTTTATCTCTGCCATTTAACAATCTGTGCAATTGCCCATTCTAACCTGCTTTTCTAGGTCTTATCCTTGTATGAGGCTTTTAGAATACAAGTGCAGTGATCTAAATTACCTTCAGAAACAAAAATCTTCATGGCAAGTAAGTATTCTCATTTACTAAGATTCTGAAATAAAAGTTAGTTTGGTAGACCCACTGGTCTGCTTTTATATTTAATGACTCCAGTATCACAATTTTTGGAAAAAAAAGTATTAAATAAAGCCATATATATATATAACTCCTTATGCAAGAAAAACCCTGTTGGAGAATTATGAGAGGATTTTCTAAATCAGTAAGACAGTAATTTCAGGTGTCAAGGCTTCTGCTTCAGTGATGTGTTTATTTTTAGCCTACCCATCATTATTTATTGATTTCTGAAATGTCTCCACTCTAAAATGCTGCACGGAACTATGAGCTATATATGGACCTCAGGAATGCAGAGGCCGTGTGAACCACCACTGTTCACTAGATAATACTGTGCACTTCCAAAAGACAGGAGATTAAGTGAGGAATAAAATCATTCTGTATTTGGCAGCAGAGGACCTACCATTTCCGTACTGTTTCTGTGGATCTCACTGAACTTGTAGTACCTCCAAACCAGAAGCCAGCTGGGAGCAACCAACTAAAGGAATTTATCTCTTGAAAGCAAGTAATTAATATATCCCTAAGTTCAGGTGTAAGTGTCAAAGAGTTAAATTGTAGTAAAGAGGTAAGAATTAAAAAAAAAACCATCAGGGCAAAATATAGCTGTGATGTAAAACAGCTTAGGTGTCCAGGAGATTTATTCTGATGTACCTCCAGAAACTTATTTTTCCCTTATGTGAGAAAATAATATTCTGCTGAGCACATAATTAATTATATTTCAGTTCTTTAGATCATGTTTCTTGCTTATCTTTTTGCTCAGTTCAAGTCACTTGTCTATAATAAGAGAGCATATCATCTAAACTTTGGTAAAGTGGTTCCTGATTTGGAGTGTCACTGCTGTCGGTTTGCACTGGAGGTGCCGTATCCTGAGTGCTGCAGCCACTGGCCTGCATTCCTGGTGGCACATCCTGGGTGCCGTAGCCATAAGCCTGCATTGCAAATGGCATCTCAGGAGTGCCATAGCCATACGCATGCATTGGTGGCACCATTCCTGGTGCTCCATAGCCATAAGCCTGCACCGGGAAGGGCACCTCGGGACTGCCGTAGCCATAGGCTGGCATGGGCGGTGGCACACCCCGGGCGCTGTAGCCGTAACCCCGCAGTGGTGGTGGCACACCTCGGGCACCGTAGCTGTAAGCCGGTGCTGGTGGTAGCATGTCCTCCTCGTCACTGCTGTCATCCTCCGCTGCTGACACGCCCTGAGGGTCATGGCCACTGGGCTCTGCTGACCCTGCCTTATCTGGAACGCTGCTGTTGGAAGCCTGTGTCGATGGTGGCGCATCTCCAGCGCTGCTGCCGCTGCCCTGCACCGATGGCCTCTGTTGATTTTGTGCTCTCTCCGTTCCCAGTTTTTCAGAGGAGGTTTCAGAACTATTCAAATTTCGACTTCGGTAATAATCATCTTTCTTTTGTCCCAAAAAGTAATCAGAAGGTGGTGCAAATTCTGGGTCTCGCTCATCTCTAAGTTCTTCCTGTTTCTTCTCCCATTGTCCAAACATCAGTTCTGTTAAAAACAGGAAAATGGTAGATTTAGCATGATTTCAAGGTCTGAAGGTCAGTCAGACAGGAGGGAAAACAAACTGGCAAACAAAGATGCAACTGGGTAAAGCCACCTGAAGTTCCTTTTCACCTCATACTACATGGAAATACAAGAATCTAGTGCCGATTCCTTCAGTGAACCACAATTAGTTCACTTTGCATTTTAGAGTAAGCTGTCCCTTGCTTTCCGAGTATTTTATTTGCTGCAGTGATGCCTGGGTGTTAGTGAGATACCTGGCTTCCTCAGAGGAAGGAAAAAAATAGTGTCAGGCAGGATCTGAAAGATAGGATCTGAAAGTTTAGTGTTTTAATGGAACCATGAGGTTTCCCCTCACAGTCATATTCATTAATGGAATATAACGATTGAAGAAAAGAAGAATCTGGAAGTACCAGTATTACACAGGAGAGGAATAGTGCTGCTATAGTACTAAAGAAGGAGAGCATTTATGTGCTTTGCCTGTTCCTTGTTTGCTTTTACTTAGAAGTCAGGCATCAGATTAGAAAAATGTGCATGAACTTAGATTAATAGTGCAAAATGAGTTAATAGGTTTGGGAAGGATATACAAGACAGCCATCACTTTGTGACAAGGAAGATGCTTCAAAATGGGACACAGGCACTGAAGTGGCCTCTGCTTGCATCATGTTTTAGTCTCCTGCTGTACCTGTTTGTGTGATACATCTTGCTATAAGGTAGCACAAACCACGGGAATATATCAAGAAAAGATCACACTATACATCTTATGAACTACAGAATTTGTCATTCTGCCAACCTGTCAAGATCATCCAAAAATGCAGTAACTCATATAGAAGAAAAATTCAGGGACATTATAGCAGCTACTGGTACTAAGGCATCCTTGTCAGTCACTGCCCTGGACAGTGGAGAGTCATCAGTACAAAAGCAGAAAGGATTTCAGTGCTTCTCAGTCTTACCATACTTCGGTCACAAAATAGAAATGAAAGTGGCAGTGTACATGCTCTTTCCGAACAATGTTCCTGAATCTGCCTTTCCTTACCTTTGCCTTTATCCCACTCTCGGACATAAGGCACTCCAGGCTTTGTATCTCTCCTCTCCTGGATGACAACCTCTACCTTCCTACTTGCTGCAGTAACTCTGGGAGGTTCTGGTTCCTCAGCAGCACTTTTCACCTCTGTGTTACAGAAGAGATAGTAGAAATTGTCAGTTACAGAATAAAATCTGTATGACCTTCACAGGTGAAAATAAGAACATTTATTTTCATATACCTCCAATAATAACAGTATCTCTATTTCATTTACTGTAGAAAACAATTTGCATTCTTATTCTTCTGAACAACCATAACAGTGAGCAGTGGCATGAGGGTGTTCTTCATTTCCAGAACACTTCACAGTTAATCACTTGCATGGAATTCTGACACAGTGAAATATTAGCTACATTTTCCAGTGGGAGAGACAGTACAAGTTGACTATCAGTGTTGTAAGGGAGACAGCACAGAGACAGGATTAGAATTCAAATTCATTATCCTAAATCCAAGAGTGAGCTGTATCTCCAATTCACACACTGCACTGAAACTGTCACAGTGTATATTGTATGATATCAAAATTGACTTGTTACTACTTATTCTACCTCATCTTCATAGAAGAAAAAGCCAGTACAATGTCAGCAGCTCTAACCTCAACCTGCAGAATTAACCCATGTAATTCCTGCTGTCAGGTGTGAATCAAAAAAAAGGCTACAATCTACATACCATATTTCTACCTGCATTATTGAGCTCTTTCTGGCATGATTTTATATCTACACACAATTACATCAACTCTCATTATCCTAACAGTTATGTTAATTGTATATATAGAACACACAATACAATATATGGAATGTCTAAACAAATATAAATTAGAATCTGTCTGTCCATAGATCAAGAACAAGGTGAAATAGCAAGTATTTAATTTAAAAAGGCAACAGATCATACCTCCATTCTCTAGTTTTTCTGCCTCTTCCTCTAATCCAGCTTCCCTTAACTTTTTAATCTTCCGTGCTCGAAGTTTGGACAGCCTTGCATCCAGAGCTGCCTTCCTCTTCTCCTTCAGTTGTTCACGTTTATTTCTCTGATCAAGTGTCTTAATAGCAAAGAAAAACATGAATTAATCTTCCTTTGTTATTATAAACAAATACATATCTTCCTTCACAAAACAACTCAAAGCAATCCTAATCAAGTACCAGGTTTCAACAGGAAAAAAGAAACCAGATTTCTCTGGCTTTTTTGGAGTCAGTTGCAGGCATCACCTAATATAGCACTTACACAACAAATCAAAGACAGTAACCACTGCAAGCACCCTGCCCTTGCAGCCCAGTCTGCTCCTCACTCATACCTGCTCCCTCAGCATATCCAGGGTTGCCCGTTGCTTATGCCTGAGTTCTTGGTCCCGAGAAAAGGCAAAGTAACCAACACCGAGCTGCCTGGCCTCTGAAAAGGAGAAAAACAATAGGTTTAAGTTAGATTCAGTTTATAATTGACAATAACTACAGCCTCCAGGCACCCTGCTTTCAGGCATGGAATTATTCCCAGCATGGCATTAATTTTAGATGGCTAAAAAAGGCTTGCTTTAGATGATACATAAAATGAAGCTTCCTGAAGGAGAACACAGGAGGAGGTAGAGAAACATTTGAGAAAAATACAATTTGAAGAAAAAATGAATCTGGACTTATGACTTATGGTAACTTTGAACAGTTATTACACAGCCACACCTGGCCATACAAGCACAGGAAGTAACTTTCCCTTGCTCCCTCTACAACTGATCTCTTTGGTGATACAGAGGTAAGTGATATAAAGTACAGCAGTGTACCATTTTCTCGAATGTCCTCATAATGTATGGGTCCCATGGGTTTTCTGAGAGCTTCTTCTTCTTCCTTTTCCCACTGCTGCCTCTGAAGTTCTCTTCTCATGTCTTCAGATAACAGAGTATTCCCATCAGGTTCTTGTCTAATTAAAAACAATTAAGGATTACAGATCAGAATGTTACCAGTTTGTCAGTACCAATCAGTGCAAGTATGATCAGGTCTGATCCACTATTGCAGTTTCCACAAAATACAGATCATTGCAGACCCTCCTTAGTGATACAATGTTGATGACTATGGTACATGATCAAGATAGAAATAAAAAGCTGCCTCTAAAACAAGGGACAGGTAGAATATGTTATTAAAAGACAAAATCATATCCTTTCTCAGAAGCTTTATGAAATAATTATCAAATCACAGAATGGGAGATGAAATAATCAGTTATTGGCATCTGTGGGGATTCTAGTAATCATTTCAGATTTCAGATTTAATGTACAGAAATGAAAGGTATTTGAATTAACAAAAAGCTAAGCATTTACCCAGGAGATCCATGCAAAATATTAATATTCAAATATTAATAAGGAAGTAATTTTAACAGAAGAGCTGTTAAACAGCTGTTTAACAGAAGAACAAAACAAAACAAATGGAGGTCTAACAAATTCACTTTGAAGATCATGAAGAATCTGGAATTGCTAAAAGACTATCATCAGTTTCCACGTTAAACAGAACCAGGAATCACTTTCCTGGCATTTTGTGGAAGGTATAATGAAACACAAGGACATCGGTTTTAAAAGATGCAACAAATATCTGAGATTGCTACATCAATTTATTAAAGCCTTTCTCTGCAAATTATGCAAATCTAGAGAAAGCAGTAACATCAACTCTGGATTGAGAATGTGGTGACAAAGCACAGCCTCCCTTCCTTCTTAAAAAAAAAAATGTTAAATACTGAGAGGAACATGCAGCTCCACTAGAGAAACCACACCTTTTCCCTTGAAGCTCCTGATCCATTTTAAGTAGACTTGGTAAATCCTTCTTCATACAGCGTCTGGATCGGCCCAAGAAATCCACATAATCAACCCTGTAACGAGGGGAAAAAATGATGCAAAACTTCTATTTGCAGATTGACAGAAGTCTTACCCAGAAGACAGCAGCAGTGACCTTTTCCAAAGGGTATTTGTCATCTCTCAGTCTATCTGTGTGTGACAGTTGCTTCTGCTTTTCACTTAACACACTCCCAGATTAAGAGGACAGTTCTGAGTGGGGCATATGACAGTTCTACCAGACATTTATTCAATCTCCCTTTGAGACCCCTGTTCCCTGGGCCATATAATGGTGTAAAGAATGTTCAAAAGTAACAATGTCACATAGTTTTCACACCAAATGGAACTCAGCCTACTGTTTGCTTCCCATGGTGAGGATAATGATGCAGCATTGACTTCTTGTGGATTTGAAATCACTACAATACATTTCATTTATTCGTCTAAAGGCCATTCAGAACAGACTGATAGTGTGCATTCAACTGGCATAACAAAGGCTGACTAAAACACAAGCAAAATGTTCCTCTGAAGCTTTTGTGCTTCTTATTCAACTCTTTATAGTACTGAGCACCTGATTTACTGTTGTTGAAAAAGCTGTTAAGAGCTACACTTATTGTCCTGTAATATAGAAAGCTCTTTTGCATCAAGCTACCTCAATTATCCCATTCTAAATAATATTACATCTGAAAAAGTATGACTGGCAATCTATCTCCCAACCCCCAAACTTTTAAAGATATGTGCTTTTACTAAGTCAGTTACATAGTTTCTAAGGATATCTACAGTTCAGTATTTGAAGAATGGGGGTGCTGTTTTGTATTGGTTACTGCTGGTTTAAACTGATTACCAGAAGTAAAATCTCTTGTTCCACAAGCATTTTAAACAAATGAAAATGTTTTAAACAAATGAAAATGGGCAAGGAAAATGTTTAGTCAGGACTGGTTTCTTAACTATTCCTAATGTCTCAGATGAAAAACTACTTGTCATCCATTTACTTGGAATGACATAAAAAACTGTCAGAGACTACTTGCTGTGCTGCAGGAAAGTGGAAGAGATGCTGAAAATCATGTTCTTATTCCAACCAGAGTTTCTTTCCTTTAAGAGAAAGCCGTACAGTGAAATGACTGGTCATTTTTAAGTCACTCACAATTAAAGAAGGGAAGATGAATACCATAAAATCCTCAAGTTTTGCTAAAATACATTCCAATTCAGCACATCAAAGCATAAAATGGTACCAATACTGTGATGAGTACTTACATAAACTATGCAAGAAAATAAGAGAGGAGATTATGTTGTCCCCCCTACAGTACATTGCCCTCATTGCAATTTCTCAAGAAATTACCTATGTGGAAATGAAAGTGACATGGAGGACTGTCTTTATAGGAGAAATTAAAGACTGTTAACACCTCCTTGTCAATGTGTAGTATTAAACAAAAAAAAAAAAAGAAAAACAAAGGTGCCACTTCACGTATTTTGGAAAAGAAAAGTATCTTCTCATGCAATTCTCAAGAATAAGAATGGCCAGGACAGAAGAGCCCAATCAGTAGCACCAACCATTCCTCATCCGGGTCCTCTGGTGGTGGAATGTCTGCTTCGGGCTGAGTTTCCTCCTCATCTGTGTCTCTTTCTGAAGTCTTCCCGGCAGCTTCGCTCTGATGCAGCTCCTGTACTTCGTGCTGTTTGTCTATGATCTTCTGAGTGAAATCCACCAGGTACAAATCCTCAGTTTCTTCATCTAAGGCAGAAAATCGATTCTTAGAGAACAGCCATGAAAAGAGCAGAACTGAGCACAAAATCAATACCAAATAGCTACAATCACCTTCTCAGCTGCCAGCCATGCCCTTGACCACACTATTGGGGAGTACTTAAATCTCATTCAGCGCCAAACAAAGCCCAGAGCTATCAACTGGCTCCACAGTGATAACTTCTGTTTCTCAATCAAAGTTTCAGGGCATTGTGTGCAGTACAGAAAAAGCTGCATTCTTTGCAGCAAAACATTCTCTGCTTGTTAACTATTTCATAAACAAAGGATTTCTCATGTAACAGCTCAAATACTTTTTTGATGCTTAACATTTGGTATGTTGGCAGGAGCCAAGCATTCATGAGGGTACTTTTTAGAAAAGCAGAGGAAAGTTGTGGGCTCATGTGGATGAAGATGGACACTGATAACGAAAACAGGTTAACGGTAAGGAGATTTGTATTCTATTTTAATGATTACTTTTTGAAAGGGACTGAATGTGTGAGAGAAGAAAGCAACAGACTAGCATTCTCTAACCCTATTAGCTGCATGACTGGCATTCACATATGGACCAGCCAGACTCCTCTCCTGACCCTTTTCTCCTCATAAAGGCCCAACAATTAGAATGCAGGACAGAGCATCAGCAATGCAATCCAAAGATTGCACAACAGAGAACAATTTTTTGTTTTTGTTTTTCTAAGATACCGAATTGAAAAACCAGAATACAGTCCACCCACTCAATGAATGAAACAAGCCCCTAGTGCTTTACTTGGTCAGGCTGTCCTTCAAAAGTAATTTTATTTTCAACAGTAAATGAATTTTTTCTCCTTTTCAAAGGGGAATAAACCATGTCAATCGCTTTAATAATAATTGAATAATAACTTGGAATAATAATTCCAAGAATTTATACATATATAAATACTCATTTTGGAATAGTATTGTTCACCTGGGAAGTCTCCTTTTGTCATTTTCTCATACAGCTTTGCTTTCTCTTCAAGCTTCTTCCTGAAAAAGAAAAAAAAATTTACCCTTGCAATCCCGCCAATTCCAAACACTGTTTAAGTGACCTATTTAGCCTTAGATAAATGGAACAGGAAAATCCTGGGAGTACTTCAGGTGTTTATTAGAATCTGACTTATGCCTGGCTTCTGTTTTGAACCTTCACTAGCATTTCTGAAGATACAATCTTTTCCAGTTCTAGAATTTATACTGAAAATAGTTTTAGTGAAGTTATAAATTTAATCTTAAATGTAATTTGTCAAGTAGGCAGAAACATGGTGTTACAAGAATTCCACCTTTATCTAAGTACTGTGGTCTGCCAGATAAATACTGGAAGCTAAACCATTATTTCCAGATACTGAAAGACAGTTCTACAGTAAAAAATAGATAACAGAAAGTTACACTTAATCTTAGAAACTGAAGAGAAATCTTAGCTAATTTCTGGAATTTCGAAGAGCAAGGAACTGCATATAGAAACATAGCAAATGGTTTATAAATGGCATTTTCAGCATATATCTTTTTGTACAACCAACCCGTTTAGAAAATGAAGTAATTCTTGAAAAAAATGAGCCATTTTCTGTCAAGCCCAAGAAACACTTTGCTGTAGAATTCCAACATGTTGCTGCACTGGCTGGTAATTTTAAAGATGACTTTTTAAAAAAAATCACTAACCTGACACATTGAGACAGCTGTGACAATGTGAGGACAAAAGAGCATGAGACTGCTGGGATGCAGTTTGTACACTACTGGTAAAAAGTACAGATGATGCTGGAATTACTGGTTGTCTAATGAGAACTGCCAATCCAAAAAAGTTCTTTATGTGCTTTTCTAAATACCAAAAAACAAATTCTGTAAAGCATTCCTTTCTTACACAGCCGAAGAGCTACCTTGATTGATCCAATATATCTTGCTCTTCTGCCTTTTGCTCAACATCTTTCGCAGCTCGGTTTACAACTCCTGTGTTCTGTTTGGTCCAGATACTTGGTTTCTGCAAAGGACAATTTTGTAACATCAAACAAATAGATGAAAATACTGAAATGGTAACAACTACAAAAATATTTCAACTCTATAATGCAAACGGTGCACATCAATTATGGACGACTTTGTAAATAACATCTTACACATGATTGTGCTGTAGGATACAGCAGATATGTCCTGAATTAACACAGGCTGCAGGATGGTATCATAGTTAAGGGCAGGCTGAGAAGCCAAAAAACCCCAACGCACTCAGAAATCAGACAAAATTTATTCTGGCAAAGATGTTAAGGTTAAAAAACCCCAATTATGCAATCTTGCTGATTAAATACGTACTAACAAAGTTAAAATTGTTTCTATTCTCTATTGCCTCTGTTTTAGATAAAAACTACAATCAGTTGGCTTGTTTGCAGCATAACACTGTAAATGCTGCATGTGCTTCAAATATGGCAGGAACAGCACATTCTGCTTCTAGAAAGCTACAGAATGAACAAAACCCAAAGTGCAGTATAGAGCAAAACAAGAGAGATAGTTCTGTATTCATCATTGTACACCACAAACAGATAGCAAAGCATTTCTCAAAGAAGTTCAGTGACTCTAGAAGAATCTCTCATCCTCCATCCTGCAACATCATAGAAAATCCTCTAATAAAAAAAGAAACAACTTTTCCTATAATTGAAGGGTGTGGATCCTTGGGGAATGAAGATTAAGTGGGGATTTAGATGGGCATAAGCACAAGACTAAGCTTTCTGCTGTGCACAAGAATCTCACCTGGAAATGAACTTTAAAGAACGTTCTCGTCATGTACATTTTATATTTGACTAGAAACACAACTCTGAGTAGTTACTATTATTTAGATTTGAATATTAACTTCCTTACTTTCAGGAGAAAGAATGACAAAAACGACAATGGAAGATTATTTTTACCTTATTAGAGGTTCTGGGCTTTGCAAAGACACCAGCATCTTTCAATAACTTTTCTTTCTTGAATTCCTCTTGCTTTCGGAAGAGTTCGGCTTTGAGATCTACCAGCTACATCACCAGGAAAACAACACATAAATAACAGATCACATACACAGACATCAGTTACTGCAATAAATAACTGTATCTCTAGGAAAACAATCTGTTATTTACAGTTATAGGAGCACTTGATTGCATTTTCATGTGGAACTTTGAAGCACTGATCTGATCATCATGACCACCTTTTACAGCAAACAAAATATAAAAATACAGAATGCAAATTATGATTAGGGATTAAAACAATCCCCAAAGATGTCCTTGATCCTTTGCTACATAATGAGGATAAGAGAGGCATAGCTCTGTCTAGATTTAACCAGTCTCCTAATGGCAAACAAATAGAAATGGAGTAATGAAAAACACCACTAAATAGGAAAAGGGAACTTTAAACCATTCAATAATTAATAAAATCCTGTCTCAGAAAAGAATTAATAAAAGTTTGCTATCATAAAATATATATATTTTCCCACTGCTTTTCAAGTCCCTGGGACAACGAAGTGCAGTGTCATAAAAATCACCCATTCTCTGTTCTGTTTAGAGGTGATCATCTAAAAATTCAGTGTAAAATATTTCACAGTTAAGTATTAACATACATTAACTATTTACATAACTCTTCCTTTGAACTGTTTGGCAGCATCTCTCGTGAGCGTCCTGGAGAGCAGCGAGGGACAGCACCTCACCATCCCTTAAGGGTGAGAAGTTAATCTGCCACAGCATAGACCTCCCGCTCCTTAGGAAAAACTCTTTTCCCCGTTACAGCCTAATTTTGTCATTACATCAGGAATGCGAGCAAATCCAGCCCCGACAGACTCGGGTTTGGAGCGCAAGGCGTGTGTGCCTGGTCAAGAAGGTGAGGGGACAAAATCCCAGCCCCGACACTGTCACAGACCGAATATGCGACACACGGCGTTACCACAGCCCTTTAATACAGCATTTGCTGCAATGATGGCACATCGCAGTGGGCTTAAGGCGAGGAGACAGAACACCAGCACTTCCCAGGTGTGCTGTTTTCCTGGAAGCGGTGGCACCAGCGCATCCCCGGGTCGAGCCTCATGGCCTGCGCGGGCCAGGCCCACCCGGCCCGCAGGAGTCCCGCGGCTGAACACACCTCACAGCCCTACAAACCTCCTGGGCAGGCGGAGGGGTTCATTTTGTCTCTTCCCGCTCAGTCACTCACCGAGGACGCGGCCACGTCCAGCGGCTTCTTCCTCCGGTCCATGGCGGGACCGGCCGCGCCACCGCCTCCTTCCCCACCGGGCGGCCTTGCCGTAAAGCGCGGAGGAAGCGCGGCGCTATCGCGACAGTGCTGCTGAGGGCGGGCGGACGGACGCTACCGCCATGTTGGCGAGGTCAGGGGAGGTCAGGGGAGCTCATGGGAGCTCGGCCTGATGCGGTTTGGCGCGGGCGGAGCGCTCCCGGCCGGGACTTCCCTGGCTTTGTGCTCAAACTGAGTGTGAAAATGAGCGTTTCTGCCAGGTGCGGGACAAATCCTTCAGGTGTCCCACCGGAAATGTCCTTTTGCAGCCGCGGGGCCGGAGCTGCTGCTGTTGTGACAGAGCTGGGGGTGCCCTGGGCTGAGGGTGGCCGCTGTGGCCAGAAACTGGCAGGATTGCAGGCTGGCCCAGAGCCGGGGTGGGGCTAGGTGAAGAAGTAGATGGTTCAAACGTGGCATTAATGTTGACCCGAATGTGGGCTGGTTACCTGGTGCCAGTGCTAAGTCACACACTGAGGACAGGTATTCCTATTTTTTATTCTCGTTTGTGCAAAGTGGGGAGCTGGGTGGTGACCCATGGAAGGTTAGTTCAACGATCATCCAAACTTCACACTATTTATACAGTGTGATAAACAAAGGCATCAACATTAGTTGGTTACAGATTATTCAACTCTCCTATTTGCTAGTTCTATCTCTTGCTTCTGCTAATTAGTCTGCAGGCACAGTTCTTCCCTCCATTTGAGTCTGGGGCCCGTTTTGAGTAGGTGGTCAATGAGTTGTCACCATCTCCTACTGCCAGAATCACCTTTCCCCAGGTACTGCTCAGTTCTGGCTTCACTCCTGGTGCCTCTCATCTAGACAGCCCATTCATTTGGGGAATGTTTTCTCTTTTTCTTAAAATGGCAGATTAGCCAAACATACAATGCTCACAATGCAATTGCTTAATCATAACCATCCAGCTATAGCTACTGATTAACACCTAAAAAAGAAAAGCAAAGTTAGACTCAACCCTCTATCAAAACCTTGAGAGCCTCAAAACTTGAGGGGTTTGGTATCATCAAGAGAAAAAAAAACCCCAAAAAACAAACCACACAAAAGAACCCCAAACACCAGCAGGAAAAAACCCAACCCAACCAACCCAAACTAAACCTCTCTTTCCTGCCTTAGTTGATAAGTGAGTGCCACAGAGATGAGACCTGAACGTAACAGCCAAGTACAAAGCCACCTACTTGTGTTGGATCCAGCTCTGTAACCTCAGAGAGGTGCTCTTGGGGAGTGAGATTCAGAGTTTTAATTATACTGGGTAACTCTTTATATAATTTTTCATGCCCTTGAAAAGAAAGGACTGTCTGATAGGTCTTAATTGAAATACAGAAGATCATAGTTATCTGTGGTTGCAAGAAGCTGCCTCTCACTTGTCTTTAAAAAAGTGGAAAAAATATAATGTGCTCCTATGTTGATGCTTGGCAATGTGACAGCTGATAGAAATTCCAGATACAGTTCTTCTGAGTTTTGAAATGTATTGCTATTGTGTTTGGCAAGCTGGGTCAGGCCCATGTTTAATAGTTTATGGACACAGAATTGCAAAGCTGACAGAGGTAATCAGTTGCTAAGAGAGCTGCACCTGTATTCCAGAAAGTGTGAAGTGTACAACTGAGAAAGAGCAATTTCTGGCCCTAGTGAAGCTATCTTGCTTTTGGCTGTTTAAAAGGGGAATTGGTGAGAGACATCAGATACAGAAAGGTGCAGGTCATATTAGAGACATAAAGTATTTTAATCTGCAATAGAAGAAGAGAAATGTGCATTACTGAAAAATAGGACAAATTAAAACATCTGTGCTGTTCTAATTAAATCACACTTCAACACATCATTTATTGTTGCCTGTTCAAACCTCACCTAGAGACAATATTGAGAAGGAAAAACAGCCCAAACCCAGGCCAGAGTTGGTTCTTAAAATCATCCTTTCTGGTTGAGGGTGAGATTCATCACCAAGTTTGTCAGGAAAATCTCTGCAACTGAGTTACACGACAGGATGTGGAAAAAAGAATTAATCCTAGAAATTCCAAGCTGGCTTGTGCTGCTGTGAGGGTTGCAGAGCTGGCACTTGTGTTCTTGCAAGAAGCAGTGGATTGTTCTGTGGGTAGCAGAGGTCCGGCTAGGTGTGCCTGGATTGGGAATGAGTCAGTCGCTGATGCTGTATAGAACCGAGGGACGTGTGCGACGAGACAACCTTCAGCTCACGTTCTCTCTCATCAGCAGGCAGGGAAAAACACGGACCAGGACAGAGGGGAGCACTGCTCCTGCTGGAGCCGTGGGATTGCTCTGCTGCCAGGCTCCCCCGGGCTTGGGATTCGGCACTGGGAGCACACGCAGACAGATGGCTTTGGGAGCACTGTGTGTCGGTTCACTGGGCTTGGATTTACAGCCTAAGAACTGACAAGCTTTCACACATATGGTTCCCTCCGAAAGGCTCCATGTCGACTCTAACCTGTGAAGGGCTATTCTGTGCGTTTTTTTAATCCAGCTCACAGGGATTATATGCCAGTGAGGGAGCAATAAGAACACTTCCAATTGTGAAGTAAGATCAGCTTAACATAAAGAAATGAGGTGGGGAAGGGGAGGAATCTGTTTCAGTGTACAGTAGAAGCTCACTACTTCTTCTTGTGGCTGTGCTGTGCTTATTTTTTATCAGGAATTTGTAAAAGCTGTATAAACTACCACATCTGATCTCAGACAGCTGATAGCCCTGAATTCTTGGGGAATAATTGATTCAGTACTTCCAATTAGTATGCTGCTCATTTTAGCGTGAGGTCTAAATGTGTTTGTTGCGACAAAGCTGCATCAACACAAAAAGCTTGTTTATTATTTTTGAGGAAGATTAGGGATCAGTGGATTGTTCTAAGGGGATTTTTTATAAAACAGTGGTGTTTCACTGTCTCATAAAATTGGTGAGAAATGCTCCATAAATTTGAAATTAATCAGTTGCAAAGCTTTGGTGTGGGTTTCTCCTACACCCCCCTACCAAAACTTGCAGGAGCCCCAGACCAAATGATATTGATGTTTGGAGGTTTTGTTCTTCAGAGACTGATTCTCTTATCTCAGACACTAAGGTTTCATCCTGCCCTAAGGCCTGGATATTCTAGCTTATTTTCTACATCTTGGCTTTAAGATGAAATAAAACTGTGAGTAAATAACAGCTGGACATTTTGTGAGATAAGCCCTAGTGGTAGGGCACTGTGTCCTCATACACTTTCAGAGCCACTCAACATAAGACAACTCATCTGTGTTTTTCTGAGGGATGCAGAAATTCCTTCTGGTTTTCTCTTAAATTATTTTTTCAGTCTCTTTATCTCAGAAGGTATGGTACGAAAGAATTTGTGTTATGTCAACAAAAATCGTTTTTAAAACAAAGCAAGATTTTTTTTTTGCTTTCTGTAGTTTGCATCATCTTGGTTAGCTGGAGTATTTGTGGAATTTGTGTGTCTGTGTGTGTGTGAGGCCAAAAAGTACTGTGGAACAAGCCAAACTGTTTGCAAACTAATTCTTGCAGCATCAGAAGTCCAGAAATGTTTATTTCTTTCCTAGAAAAGATTACATCTCTTCCCAAAATCTAGTCCCAGCATATCTTTTTTTTACTTACTTCTCTATATTTTCCTAAGGGGACCTGAAGCATAGTCTAGACGTTTGTATTTTTGTATTATATTTTCAGAAATGTGCAATTGCTGCAGCAAAACAAACAAGCAAAAGAACAAACCAAAAGCCCTTTGGTAGAAATTGTAAATGGACACTGTGGATTTTTTTCAGGAAGACTAAAAGAATCATTTGGGTAGGTAATTGGCAGGTGTGCAGACTGAGAGAAAAAGTCCCAAAGGTAACTGTTAGATAAATGTTTGAGCTCTTTTGCATGATCCTAGGCAGAAAGTCAAAACCAGAAGAGGTACATAGTAAGTGTTTAACTGGCATGTTGTGGGGCTCTGTTTTTTTGCCTGTTGGGTCACAAGCTGCAATGCCAGATTGCTTTTGTGCTCTCTTAGTATCACTTGCAAACAAAAATTAGTAAAAAAAAAAAAAATCTGATGGTGACTTAATGCTACATTGAATGGAGATCTAAAGGAGCCTTGTCCTGTTCTATGGGAACCTGTATTTTATGTTCAGTTTTATAATGCACTTTAAATCATGTCTTGTGTCTACAGTGTTGTCCTCTATTCTCTCTTCATATATGTTATGACAGAGGGAATGCTGTTATGTGCTAGTTGTATAGAAGTTGTAATTCTTCTTAAATACAGCTTGAAAGTAGGGATTTCCTAAGACCATCCAACAGCTTCAATCAGAAATAGGCCTAATGTCATCTTGCAACAGAATCTGTGGGAGTGACATAGTTACTGCAACCAGAATTAGCTTTGAAAATTACTATTGATAGCCATGATTTTTTAGTATGCATTTTAGTAAGCTTTGCTGCAAACGATTATAGTGACCCTTCCTCCTTTGGGGAATGTGTGCATGTTATTAAGTCTGATGGACATAAGACAAAATTGAGCATGAGTTCAAAAGAAGAATAGGTTTTTCACTGTTTTCCTATACTAAGAGATACCAATATATGTATTTTGTACACTGGAGATAGAAAAAGGAAATTTCCAAAGGAAACTGGCTTATCAATTTCATTGATAAGCGGTTGTGAATATTTTCATTCCCTGAACAGGAATTCTAATTCATTGGGCTGCATGTATTGTCTGTGGTTTCTGTGTGGTTGGCATAAAAGACAAACATGCCCTTTAAGGAATTGCTCAACTCCTTGTGATTTACCCATTCATCTGTCCACCCTTCTTTCACCATCTGCTTCTTCCGCTGTGGACATGTGAAGCTGCTCCATGCCTGCAGCAAAATGCAGCCTGGATAGTTCACAGCCAGGCTTTTGCATGCAGCAGAGTTTTCCTGTCTTTGCAAGCTTGGATGGACTTGCCTCTTTGTCAAGGTGTAGCCCTATAAAGAAGCTGGGTTTTGTATTCCAGCTGCACATCTGCAAACTCCTTTGAGACACTACAGACTTGTATTTCTTTGTCTCTAGGTCTGGGATGCCAGGCTGGAGGAAGTGCCTTGTTTTTTGTCTGCGGAGAATGCAGGACAGAGGTAAGGAAAGAGGGGAAAATGACAGCAAAGGGTAGATTATCATCAAGGGGATGCCCCTGGGAAGGGGTTGAGTTCATGCTCATTTTTATGCTCATTGATATTGTTAAAGCTGCAGGATTCATCCCAAAACTTGTCACTTTTAATTTAAAAGAAACAAATGCACAGTGTAGCCTTTGCTATACAGGAAAGCACATTTTCAGCATGAAATCTGTTCCCCTTCCAAAGTGCTGGTCTAGATGCTGCTAGTGAATGCACACCTGCTTTGCTTGCTGCTCTGACTTTAATCTGAACCTGGCCTAACAGAGCTTTTATGGTGGTCAAGTTGTCTATTAAAAACATCTGCCAGAGCATAACATTTGGGAACTCTAAAGCTCACGTACCCACTTTACGGTCTGTTTTTCCTTTAAAGAAAACACTGGGCTATTGATTGTGTCAGGTAGAGAGACACATGCTAGTTGTAGCTGTAACTTTCCAAAGAGGCTACTTTCAAGCTGTGAGTTTAAATCCTGTTATTTATGTTTATTTAGTGTCACAATGATGATGTAAGTCATATTTATATCACTTCTTGTAAAATGCCTCTGTTTATGTCGCTCTGTTTGAGCTGAATTATTTTAAACCAGCAGGCTCATGGCAGCAGATTCAGGTTTTCTGACACGGTGGCAGAAAGCTGGGTCCTATAGCACATTAGTAGGCTACTTTGGAGGAGGGAGAATAATTTGTATTTACTAGTCTTTGCACAATAATGTTGAATTGCAGTTGATGCTTTTTTAATGTATGCTGAACGGTGCCTTTAAAATCTGAACTGGGTGGGGTTTCAGTTCAGTACAAAGCAGCAAGTTTTTTTCCCCTTAGACCAACAAAAATCTCTAGCCTGAGGTCTTTCTTTTGTCTTCTCCAGCTAGAAATGCAAGAAATGCAAAGGATGTGACTATTTAAAAAATAATAAAAAAAGAGATATATATGTATACATAAATCTTTGTTCTGTGGCTATGAATGATCTTTGAATTGCACTTTGAGATGCAGATATGAAGACATCACTTCTGCATACTTACTGTTTATGGAGGGTCTGGTTCTTGACACTGAGCAGAAAATGGGCTGGCATGATAGAACAAATTATCACTGTACATGTGATTTCCTGATGCATTGGAAGGATCAAATCTGCATACTCGGGCAGGACACATCTCTGGCACGGGATCATTTTTACCTTGATGCACCAAAGAGATTTAAATCAGCATAATCAGGGATGGGGTTTCTCTACCATATGGGCATTGATTACCTAGCAGTCACCTACCATCTGCCTCCATAGATGGCTAAGTGGTAGCTATGATTAATTTATTAAGAGAACAGAACTATCTTGTATATATAATCCTTCTCTGATACTCTGGTAGTGAAAAGATGCTGTTAGACATTTTAGAACTAAGGTAATTTTACTCCACTATAGCTCAAAGCCTTGGTCCACTCTAGTTTGGATTCCTCTTTATTTTCTACAGTGAGATTTATCTGCAATGAAGTATTCTTTCACTATCCATCATCCTGTCATTTATTCCAAAAACAAGAAGTGGAAGACATAAGTTGTCTTTCTGGACAAAGTAGTTGAGCGCTGTCTGTTTGAGGAGGGGCTCGAAAGGCTCTTTAAGGTAATTTTCCCAGGAAAAGAGAGAGCAGCGTCTAAGGAATAAAGGAGTAGTTGTGGATGGCTCTGTCTCGACTCCCCTCTGCAGCAATGTCGCCGAGGTGTCACCCTCGCTAGAGGGACCTCAGGGCGGTAGATGGCACTGCGAGACTGTTATTGCAGCTGTGTAATTCCTGTCTCAGCGAGCCGGTGAGCGCTTGGCAGAGGTGTCCTCACATAAATGTCTCCCCCGCCCTTCCCTGTCATCTCGCCAGCATTGGAGGGGTAAATTGGTTTCTTCTCCCCAACCCTGCGGTCTCACACATGTAAAGTTAGGTGAGAAATAAGACAAGTGGAGAAGCCAGAACTGCAAGAAGAGCTGGCCCCAGATTTCCAGCTGCCAGTTTACGTTCGGTGAGAGTTAATGGGGCTCGAGTTTTGGGTTCTACTTTGGTCAGCTCTCTGCAATAATAGTCGGACAAGTGCCTGTATGTTAAGTGGCATGAAATAGCAGCCATCCAATCTTCCAGCTGACAATGGCTTTGCAAGGGCTGAGATTGAAGATTAAATAGGTAAGGAGTATCTCCAAAAGGGTTGTTAGTTTTCCAGGGGCTCCAAAACACACATCCTAAGGAAATCCATGTTCCTTTTGCTTGAGGGATCCCTGTCCTGTTGTTGAACAGGCCTTTAGTCCCTAATACAAAGGCTACTTCCCGTACAGGCTTTGTGATACAAATGCTACTTAAAATAGAAGCCCAGAAGGTACCAAACTGTTGCCGTATGTGTCATGAAAGCTTAGAGTGATTGTAGATGTTATTTTAGCAATAACTGAGAAAAGAAATATTGAGTCTTTGCACACAGAGAGAGCTTGAATTGAAAGTATGTGTGGCGCTGCTGCTATTAGTCAAATATAGACAAGTGGAATGAGAACTAGAATAATACTTCAAAATGAATAACTACATCAGGCAAAAGTCCAATGATTTCTTTATTAAGGCCTTGATGAGCACCAAGCAACTCCTCAGCTGTACCAAGGAGCCATACAAAATGTGAATTCCAGTATTTTATGAAACACTGGAGGAGGGAGCCCACACTGCAAGGAAATGAAGGAGGCTTTACATTTTTTTAGCTCTTGCCCACAGTGCTCATTTCCTTGGCAGACGATTTGGGAGAGATCAGAAAACTGAAATGGCGTTTATTGTATTTTTCTATCCCTTTTGAATGTGCATGCAAAATTAGAGTGTTTCCATTAAGACCACCAGTCAATATCAATGATTTGCAACTGTCTTGCCTTCTTCTCCGATCTGAAATAGACTGCAGTCATTAATGTGCTACTAACAGCTGGAGCTGGGTCACAATGAGAGGGATGAGGAGGCAAGACAGCCATAGTAATGACTTTTAACATATGTTGACAGATATGTAGTGTTGCTTTCTACACCCTGCTCTTTGCTTGAACTGCATCTGTTCATCAACCAGAAGAAAGAAAACCACCTAATTTTTTCTAATGGTAATATTGAAGTTAGTTTTCATGAGATTTAAACTGTCATGTGCTTTACTGAGAGATGGATGGATAGTGTTTCTTTGCTTACTATCAAGTGCAGTGGGTTTTGGTGGAATAGATGAGTGCTTAATGCCAATTCTGGTTAAGAGGGGAGCCTGAGACTGTGGCATGAGTGAAGGCTGGGTCCAAGCCTGTCTTTATGTCCTGAGCCATCTGCCAATGATGCACGACAGCAACTCACCTCACAAATTTGTTTTCCACAAAACAAATTCATAGGATTTCTCATTCACAGGATTCTGGATACTGTTGGATCAGCAGGGCCAAACTATTGGGAGTCAAACTTGCCAGCTTCTACCCTGAATCTGACTGTCCAGAGCAGCTGAGATCGGCTTTGATTTCCCTTCCACTGTAGTTCTGAATGGGCTTCTGGGCATGGCAGATACTGCAGTCTTGTTAATAGAAGGCACAAAAGTACTTCCATTGTGTATTTCTTTCATTGTTGTTAAAAGAAACGGAACTATTCCTGGAAGAAATGACAAATCCCTGGTGATCAACTTTTTTTACTTGCACAGCTGGTAACCAAGAAAAATGCAATTTGGGAGTGCAGGAACAGCTTAAAAATCCTTTTCCCATAAAGGACAATTTGTCAATCAGGAAAACAAAGCAAAATGCAGAGCATGTCCTAATGGGAAACCTTCCCAGGCTACCTGGTACCTGGCATTCTGGTGGATGGTGCAGAGCCAACTATCCTATACCTGATAGCTCTTTCACTTAAGTGATCTGTAAAATTTCCCTGGGGCGCCTCTGCAATGAGGAGCAGAGATGAAACCTTACATAGCCAGAGGCAAATCTTGCTGCTAAATGGATGCCTGGGATGAAAACCTCTATGTAGCAGTGGAATGGTGTGGAGATTTCTGCTGTGGGGAAATGGTGGTAAGCACAGTTCTTGCTTGAGAAAGTTATGTGGCTTTATGAAGGTAAATGCATGGACATGGTGCAAATGGTGACATTTTATTACTGATGCTGTGTGTGTCTAAGACAAAACATGGTGGTGTGTGCAGGGGAAAAACTAATATGATAAAGGGAAGGAGGGTGTCCTGAAAACAGTTTTGAAAGAGAAAGAACATGTTTCCAGCAACCCCATCTTCAATCAAAAGTTAGAAAGCGGGTCTTCATTGCTGTGACTGAGTTCAGTCTTGTTTTTAAATTCTCCTGTCTTCCAATCACATCTGTCTTCTAGATCACACAGCAGGTTCACAGTGACCCAGACAAAGCTGTTTACTGGCTGAATTGAGGAGATTTTCACACAGGATGGGACCAAAAGCATTGTCTCTTATGTTGCACTGTTGTTAACAGTATTAAGCAGTTGTATCAACTGCTAATGCTTCAAACTCTGCTGTCTGCTTCGATGTGGAGGGTAGTACACAGAGTAACATGTAACATGCATGGCCACCTTGGATATTGAATTTCTGACGTGTTTCAGTAGCCTGGAAATCAATAGGCTGCAGCTGCATTGGAGCTGGGGGCACTGCAGTGCCCTAAACCCTGCTGTTAGCAGGGGAGGTGGCACAGACCTCAGAGTCTTGCTTCAACATTGATGGTTTGGGGCATGAAGTGAAGAAGCAAAGCTTCTCTGTCTTGCTACACTGTAGTCCTCCCAGCACCGTATTGTGAATTGCTTGGTCACTGGTAGGTAAATGGGGATAATCTCTGTGGTGGAGCATTGGCAGTAAGTGACAAGGTTTGGGAACAAGGTGGACAGCCAATGCTGTGTTGTTGGCAGAAAAAGTGGCTGGTGTCTGTGACTTGCTCTAAACAGCATCTATAAGTTAAGAACCCTCAAGGGGAGCAAAACCAAAGCTTCCGCACTAGTATCGGCCCAGCAGTCAGGTCAGCAAAGACGGCCCTTGTGACCAGGAGAAGAGGTCTGCTGACAGTGGTGTTGCAGGGAGCAAAGAACCAAGTAGAGAAACCTCTGGGTTTGCTGGCCACAGGCAGCCTCACTGCTTCAGCACTCAGAGCTTGTTGCACATGTACTTTGTAGGGTTCCTGTAGAAGGAACATTACTTTGGAAGGAGGTGAGGGGTGGGTCTGAGCCCCTTTGTGTTTATGCTGTGATTTCCAAGGGAGGAGGTGAACAACCAGTTCCTGAGCTGACTCCAAGTATGCCTTTGGGACAGAAACAAGGAACACTTCAGCTCCCTTCCAGCACGAACAGAGCACAGAGGTGACCATATCCTCATGGAGCCCATAAATGGGGTGTATACTTGTGTCAGTAAAATCCAAAGACATCCGTCTAAAAGGTATTCAGCCATTCAGAGAGATGAGTATCACCCAGAAGAGGCAAAATGACAGATTGCTTCCAGCCTTCAGAAGCTAGTTGGACATGAACACTTCTGTGGAAATCCATAGTATGAAGTGCTTGGCAAGAAGCAGGCAACAAAACAAGTAAACTGTTTGCACTGCCTGAATTTAAGGCAAAAACAGAACCAAGTTGGATGAGTAAGTAAAGTTGCTATTAATCAACCTCTGGTGGTATCAAAGTGAAGATAATCCATTTAAACATTGCCTTTAATCTTCTACCATGACAAGATTTTTATTAAATTCCATGATCTCACTGCTGTGTATGGGTATAAAAGTGAGTGTAGCAGCCAGTAAAACAAACCCATTGTGATGCTGTGTTGTGACAGAGATTGATGCTCTGTATCCCCACTACCCTTCCATGTGCCTGAGAGGTGAAAGTAGAGACTGGTTCTGCATTAATGCAGCCATGTGCTATTTACATATCATGGTGCGATGGAAATAAATTTCCTATAGTCCCTGCCTTCTCCATGTACAGCTGTAAGGATACAGAGTGCACTGCTACAACACTCAGCAAAGTAGCCCAGCCTTGGTAGAGAAAGAAAATTTATCTTTTACTTAATTAAGTCTAGGAGTGGGAGTGAGAAAGGAAAGGATTATTCTAGACATCTAAACAGATTTCCTTTGTGTAGGATTACATAGGTCAAAATAATTTCTATCTTGATCTTAACTATCGAATGCTGCCTGGTAGTAGCACCAGGTCAATATGGAGGGGAAGGAGCCCACCGTCCTCTCTGTTTCCCCAGAGGGTTTCACGATGCCTCCAGATCACTGTTGAAATAAGGCAGCCTTGAGGGTGCCACTTCACTAGTGGTACATCTTCACTCAAGCTGCTGGGAATGGTGGGCGGATGGAACACCACTCCTAAGAGTCTCACAAGTGCCAGATCCTCACAGATTCAGGCAAGAGAGGAGCTCTTAACTCGCTTGGTTTGGGGCTGAAAGTGAAGATTGACTCATTTCACTGACTTCCCTTTTTGCAGGAAGCCGGCTTACTCTTATTGTGAGATGATGAAATGAGTGACCCTCAGAGTGAGGGAACACATGACAGGAGAGTTTGAGCTGGAGCTGTCTAGAGGCAAAGAGTTAAAGGACAAAATGGAAGCTAAAAATCTGGACATTCTCGCTTAACCTCTGCAGGAAAATGGGACTTTTACATGGGAGCCTCCTCTCGCCATACAAGTGGCATCACTCTGTCATCCACCATGTGCATGCAGTGAGCAGGAGAGGTGAGATCCATCCCATTTGCAAATCCTGGTTTGAAGGCTTGTGACAGGCCTGAACCATTGCTCACTAGCCAGCTTCTGAGATTGGAAAACTTGGTGCTTTCACACTTTTTTTTCTTACAGCTATAGGGATATTTAAAGCACAGTGGAGCCAACTGCCCTCTCTCATGTGCCACTGAAAACTGCTGGCAGGGACAGGCAGAGTTTGAAGCTACCCAGACCATAGAGACCATGCTCTCTACAACCCATTAAGAGCAAACCTGTAATTCAAGACCTCCCATCATTCCTCTAGTCCTAGAGAGATACCCCAATACATATGCAAGGAAAATTTGGTTTTTGTGCTGAGCCATGCTGCCCATTTAGGCTTCACACACTGCAGGGTAGAGACCTTTCCTTTCACCCAGCACAGGAGCAGCTGGCACTTTAGTCTTGCTGTACTCTGCGTTCCTCAGTGGGGCAAGGACCACCAGCTGCTGAAACAGCCAATGCTCAGGGCACAGTAAAGTCCTCAGTTGATCAAACCAGGTCATCCTGTCCTGGGCCATGTAGCCAAAGGGGAATCTCTGCCTCACAAATTTGGTTTGACAACCATTTCTGCAGGATGAGGGAGGACAACATTGCCTTCTAAAGTTGTGGCAGTATCCATGTCACAATGGTGCCTAAAATCCTGCAGCTGGACATTTCAGTCATACAGACAGACATTGCTCAGCGACATGGCTATTCACTTCTGAAGTTTTCTATGGACTTCCTGCTGCTTGAAATATCCCTCCATGACTTCCCTCCAAAGAGGTACCATAGCATCTGTCTTACATTGATTCTTCTTATGAATTCCCTACTGGTACTGCTAGGTATGTTTCGTTTTCTCTAACCCAGTTTCCCATGGAAGTACTGAAGTTAGTGCTCGAGAAAATCTCACCACACTAGCTTTGGCTCTTTCTACAATAATGGATATGTCAGATTCAGTTCTTAAGACCTCTGAGCTGCTTTTTCATCTAGTAATATGCTTGCTATTTCCATGTTTAATTATTTCTGTGGTAGCAGTGTCCTTTAAAAAGCAGTACTGTTGTAGCCATGACAGTCTAAAGAGACTTCAGGGAAAGAGTCTTTTGTGAGAACAACCAGTGTAAATGGCAAAACCAGATGAGCTCTTAGGTACAAAAAATGTCAATTTAACCTTACTTTAAGAGCCCCTTCCTTTATCATGTTTGTTTCAGATTCTCATTACTTTTCCTGAGAGCAACATTAGATCAATAACCATAACTTTTCTGGAAATCCTTTTCTAATTCCCAGAATCTGGATATCATCATGCAATTACAAAATACAGCTGAGGAAATCAAGGCACAGAAAGAGCAGGTGATTTGCCTGTGTGGGTGGTTGAGTTAGTCATATATCTCAACAGTACTTGTCTCGATGTGCTGCATTTTAACTATTGAAGCAGCATCATTCCTTTTCCCCAGGATTAATCCTGGCTTTAGATTAGTCCTTCTCAAAAAAGCTTCTGAGTTTTGCTATCAGAATATTTGGAGCATATCACAAACTTTCTATAAATTTTTAGCATGATGTGCCCTGATCCAATCCAGCTGTGGAATTGTGATTTATCGTGTGTCCCAAATGTACAAAGAAATTGCAGGGAAGGGGTGGTGATGGAAGGGGATGTTGTGTTTTCCTCCAGGGAACAAACTGTGCAAACGTGCTGTATTTAGCACAAGGAAAGGAGCTCTTTAAGAAGTTGTAGCTGCATGGGGAGTCAATCCCTTCTTATGTTTCTAGTCTGAAGGTAAATGTGGGCATAAATACATTATTATATCTGTGAATTTTTCTGTGCTGCTAGTGGGGTATAGAGCTATAGGGTCTGAGCTATATCTGTGCTCCTGCTGCCAATAGTCCTCAGGAAATCTCTCTTAGAAGTGATTGCTCCAGCTGGCTGGAATAAGCCTTCAGGTGCCATCACTCCCATTACTGTCCTTTAAACTGATGGGTAACTCTGGTTAGAAACATGGAAGGGAATCAGCCTATACAGTGCTGCTCTCTGCTGTGATGGGAACCTCTCATGCAGTCCTAGGGCATTGCATACTGCTGTCTGCCTCTGCAGTGTTGCAAATTCTTATGCTCAAATGAAGAGGGCTGTCTGTTCTCATGAGTTTATGATTATCCCAGCTTAACTCACTGGAAAAGCATGCTACAATAGTAACTTCAAAAGACCTCTGCAGTCCAGCTCCCACATTGCTCCTCAAGAACTTGGGGGGCAGGGGGAAAAGCTGATTTTACTGTAGGCCTTTAACTCAAGTACCTCAGTTAGAATTCTCATCCTCCAGACTGCTCTGAAGTCATGGGTTTTTGCTTTTGCCCCTTCCTGCAGTAACAGATTTTCTCCCTTGATGTGCTCAGAGCTTTAAGAGGTTGTTTCAAGAAGATTTCCAAATACCTTTGTGTTGAGCCACTTCCATTTCCACCAGGCACCGAAAAGGTTTCCAGACTCCTGCTGCCCAGCTTGGCATATGCCATGCCACACTTGGCTGGCAGCTCCCTAAATGGCAATATTTTCTCAGATGTGAGCAGAACACAGAGGATAAAGCTGCTGCCCCTTGGCAGGGTGCTAGGCTGTCCCACAACAACTGCTTTTCATGCAGGTAGGGACTCAAAAGCTCAACTGAAAAGCCAAAAAGTCCATATGGATGCATTGAGATGGATGTATTCTCTTGCTATTACAGCTGCCCTGTTCCACCTGAGTGGTGTGAGACACCAGCCTCTGAAACTGGAATTAGCTCATGCTATCCCAACGAGAGCTTGGTCTCTAATATTTTAGATTATAGCAGGTGTTGCACATAATACAATAACTTTCACAAAGGGAGGCAGAGATGCAGAATGAGACCTACCAGATAGCTTATAAAAGAAAAGGCCTTATGAAGAACAAAAACAAGCTGCTAGAGATTGCAGAGATATGTTTCCCCCAGGAAATTAAAAACACAAGTGCCCTGGTATATGTAATAAGTATCTCTTTTGTGTCCACGTACAAGTGCTGAAACCTCTGGACTATTAAGAAATTGAAAAGATGCTTTTAAGTCTTCCCCATACACTTCAGCTTGCAAGTGGCAGTGAAGAAAATGAAATAGATCAGCCCGGCTGCTGTGCAACTTTATTTACCAGAGAACCCACCTTCCGGATAAACACAGGCGTCAATGCGCGCACCTGTGTGGGGCTGCCAGGCAGCTGCCGCTCGCTGAAGGGAAGAGGCGCCAGGCTACAGCTGTAACGAGAATGTGGAATGGGAACAGTTTCCTGGGCATGGATCTGTCCAACGTTAGCCGGCGATCTGGGACCCGCAGGGCGCCGGTGTTGGTCAGAGCCCGGCGCCTGTTTGCAGGCGAGGCCCATCCTGTCTACGCAGACCAACCCCCCCCCCGGAGGAAAAATATAGAATATATACATATTGACATAATTTTTCTACCCCCCCTTCCCCGAGTTTGGCGTTCCCCGCCCTCCGCGGCGGGGGGAGCGCACCTGCGCGGCGGGCGGCCCGGGGCTGTGCGCAGGCGGGGGCGGGCAGCGCTCCCCCGCCCGGCCCCGGCCCCGCCGCCGCATGCACCGCCCGGCCATAAAAGCGCCGGGGAGCCCGGCCGCGCTCGGCAGCGCCCGCCGCTCCCGCCGGCCCCCCCGGGCCCTTCCAGCCACGCCGCTGCCCCGGGGGGCGGCAGTGCTGCCCCTGACACGATGCCGGGCTGGAGGAAGAGCCTCGCCCTGTGCCTGCAGCGGATGCAAGAGGACGGTGAGCGCGGCGGGGGGAGAGGAGAGCTGGAGGTGCTCGGAATTACCCTCCACCTCCCCTTTTCCGTTACTCTTTGGGGTGGTGGTGGTGATGATGTGTGTCCCTCTGGGAGGGAGACCATCCTCTGCTGCCGTGGAGCTCCGCGGATGAAGGGACTGGAGGGGGATGCTCTTTGTGCCGATAAACTTTGCCGCAGCCAATCTTCCCTTCCTTCCCCGGGGTCGTTTGGTTTTTGCTTTTGGCTTTTTTTTTTTTTTTTTTTTTTCCTCTTCAAGTGGTAGGGGCAAACCTGAGCGTGAGGTGGCTGCACCGTCCTTTTTGGCTATTTAGAGGGGCTTGCAGTATCTGAGCCCCAACTTTCTAAAGCTACTGGTGATGCTGTTTTCAGCTGGTAATTTTTCCAAGTGCCAACTCCACCTGGGGAATAAAGGGTTTCCAAATTGCACAGAGGACTTGTTACGGTAATCTGATTCCTATTGTGCCGGTTACTGTTGCTCACAGTGACAGAATTATTTTGTTTACATGCTCAAGAGTGTGATGTTAAATAAATGCTGGACCTGCGGCTCATAAAAGTGAGAAGACATCCACAAGGTGGCACAGCATAAAGGAGGTTTAAACGTTGCACTCCGGCTCCTGACTTTGTAGATGAACAGCGATGAGAGTGGTGAGGAAAGTTTATGTCTCTGAAATGGAGTGCGTTTGTCCTGTGCTGTCATGGGACAGGTGCAGGAGCTGACCCGGGATAGGCAGAAACAAGCAGGAATGTGTATTTTATGAAACTCTGCTGCTTTGGTGTAGAGTAGGTAATGGCAGGCTTTTCCTTTGGGCCCCTTCCCAAAGGAAGACTGTTCTAGTCTAGAGAGGTAAACAGACTTAACAAATATATGGAGTGGCACTGTTGTAGCATTTCGTGTGAGTAATGCAAGAATCGTGGAATTCTCTGACCCTGCTGGTTAATAAGCACAGAGAGAAATTGTGCTGTTACATCCCCTGCAAGGTGTTAGGGTAAAGTCATTAAGCTGCTGTGCCTTTCTGATGCTGATTCCTGGCTCCCACTGCTTTGGGAGAACACCATCTATATCTGCTGCTGGGTTTTTCTAGGTCCATGGCTTCCCCTTGGAGCCTGCAGCCACCTGAGACAGAGCTCTTAAAAATCTTGCCCTGTAGAAGAGTAAATTAATCCCCTGCTCAACACACTGAGACCTGTTGGCATGAATTCAGCCCTGTTATGGTGCAGTGCTTTGTAACGCTGCCTTGCTGCAGCTGGCACAAATGCTGTTGCATCATTGGATCAGGGTGGCTTTGGGAACCTTATTAAACATTCACAGCTGATGTACAGCTGTACTGGGTTAGTGTTTGCTGGGTCACTTTCTCTGTGACTTCATATGTGTATGTACTGGCTCCTGTCTCTGGCTCTATGTAATGCATTTCCTTCTCAACCCCCTTCCCTCTGACTTCAGTCCCAGCACTGCAGTGAGCCTGTGGCTGGTGTGCATCCCTTTGAGTACGTTGCATTTATTTCTGTGGGTGGTTCAAAGAGTAGTCAGCCTTAGGAAGGTGCCATTTAATCACAGAATGGCTTATCTGGATGGATAAATCTTGCAGGCTTGAGCTGATATGCTGTGTAGAGGAAGATAGCTGAGCTTGTAGTGAACTTCTTTCCCTCTTCTACAAGGCAACTGGTTTGATGGTTGTGTTATTGCATATAACTCTGCAGGGGCAGCAGAGGAAGTATTTGGTAATGTTTCTGTAGCACTGCAGTGTTAACAGGTTAGAGAAGGTTTTGCATCATTATGTGTCCCTGTCTGTGATAGGAGGATTGGAACTAGATGATCTTTAAGGTTCCTTCCAACACAAACCATTCTATAACAACACTGCAAGAAATGTCTGCCCTATTCAAATTTTGATTTGGCAAACCAACCTCCAAGCAATATATGAAGAAATATTAACTTCTGTTTTTCTTTAGTCAGAGCAAGTCTGCCTTGTTGGCATCCCTGTGTCTATGTGATAGATTTGGGGTTTTTTAATGCCCAGGATGGGGAGCTTTTCCCCCAGGCATGTGTACTCTGGCCGATCAATTTGCTCACTTCCTCTGAGGACCACAGTACTTAAGCTTCCAAAGGAAATGTCCTGGTGTTCAGCAGGAACACAATTGTAATTAGAAGAGTGGTATATTTTGGATACTGAATATTAATGTGATGAGCACCTTCTGCAATTTGCAGCCATTCAGAGATGAATTGGAAGCTTCAATGATCACAGCTGGTAGAAAAGGTCAGCCATGCTAAGTCATATAGGGAAATGCAAGATAAACACAAACTGTGCTGAAGTATGATTGCCATTTCAAAATACCATTCCCAGCAAGTCTCTTCATGCATGTTTTGCCTTAGAATTTCTGTCTCCTGGAAGATGAGAGACTTCTGGCCAGTGTGCAGAAATGCTTCATTATGTAATGTGTTGGTTTTCTCCACCACAAAGAGACTTGTACATGGGATATCCTACTGCTTATTCTGTTTCATGCAAGGAAAAATTATGTCAATGACTTGGAAATATTTGGTGGAAAATGTTTCCTCCAGTCTGCATTGATAACAGACCTGTTACTCTAAAATCACGGGATTGATCAGCTCTTCCCTGCATTACTGTGAGGTTGTCTCAGACCTGAAAGAAGAGGTTAAAGCATACAATCTGGCTTTCTGTCCCGCACTGTGTGTGCAGAGCTGTGTGGCCAGATCTTCCGAGTTCTCTCCCTGGTAACTCATCCTCTTTGGAGACAGTGATGAGATCTAGTTGTCCGTGCCAGACCCTTTTCCATCCCAGTTTCTGCCCCTCATATTGCTGTCCTTTATGTGAGGACTGAAGAATTTGAATTGCACTCTTGCTGCTCCACGGTTTCCAGTAGCAGGAGAAGCAAAGGCTAATTTCTGCTTTGGTAGCAAGAATGTATGTGGGCAGGTGGGAAAGTCTCTACGTTTTTGGCACATCTGAGTGGATGTGGAAACTGTGTGTCTAGAAAGGATAAACTGTATCTGCAGACTGAGAAGTGGAGGTACTTTTATCCAAACTGGTGAACTGGAGTGTTAGCTAGATGCATAGGACTTCTGTAAGATGGGCCACGGTTGTGGGCAGACACCCTTTGCTTAACCTGAGATGTTTTTCTGCTTCTAGGGGGTGGGAATACAGAATTTGAGTGTAAATTTAGGTTGTTGATACAATTACTCTTCCTCTCCCAGATGGTTTTCTTGAGTAAAAGCAGGAAATTTGACTCTCACCTTTAAAACTCCAATGAGATACCTTATAAAAATCAAACCCAAACCTTTTGAAAGACTGAGGTAATGGGATTATAAAATGCTGAGTGAGTTATCCAACCTTTGCTCGAATCGTGGGGCAGGTGGAAAGGAGGGGAAAGGGACAAGTCATACCTGCTTCAAAAGGTGACGATCTAGCAGGGTTTTGTTGCTGCTTTTCTTCCTTCTCTTGTATACAGCTCTGTGCTCGTTACCTTGGAAACAGCTGTAGGAACATATAGGGGCATTTTGCTGCTGTGCAGCCGTGGGCAGAGGTGTCCTGTGGTGCATGGAAAGGAAAATGTCTGGTGGTGCAGGATGAGGGCAACATAGTAAAAACCCGTTACAAGATCTCCCTTTCTTGGCTGTCCTGTCTTGCTGCAGGTACAGTTTGGCAGGAGTGGGACCCTGGGGAAAATTTAGCAGGGGGGTGGATTTTCATGGTTTGGGCAAAGCCATTTAATTTTTTTATAATAGGAAGGTAAAAATATCTCAACAGTCTGTTTTGAGGATGCTTATAACAGCTGGGCTATGGACATCAGATTTTTGTTCAGTCCTTAGAACAATGTACTGGGATGTTTTGTTCAATAGCTCTGAAACTATGTCCATGACTAGAAATGGGGTTCTTCTTATTCACATGCATCAGGAAGAAACATCCCACTAAGGTGGAAATTTGCTGGGTTTGCATCATTAGCAGAAAACTAGATTTTTCAATGGGTTCCATGTTGTTTGTGATGTGTAGAATAACTGCTAAAAAGAATGTGAGGTTTTTTTTTTTTTTCACTTGCTCATAAACATTTTGATCTTGCAACTGATTTAAAGTTAGGCATGGTGTGCCTAACTTTAAATCAGTTGAAATATTCTGCTGTTTAAAATAGTGTGTGTTTTCTTGTGCTTGGCACATAAAAAATAATTCAGTCATTTGGAAAGGTTTTCTTGTTTTTATCAAGTTTTCTTAGGACCATCTTTCTATGCCAGGTTGAGTCTGTTCCATTTTAATACATTGCTTTAAGGGAGTCCTTTTGTCAAAACCTACAATGACATGATCTATTATACTGGCACTTAATTTTCAGTAAAGAAATTCAGCTGTGTAACTGTCACTTAGGTAGTGTGCAGTTGATATGTTACAGCTGAAAGGCTGTGACATCTGTCCACTGTATGTGGTGTATTAATGTATTTCTGCATGTCAATGCTCTTGCTTTACATGTGTCCAAGCTTTATCAGAGATGAGGACTTGCTCACACAGAGCTCAGGAATTTATAGGCTGTTGGCAATATTCATTATACAGGCCACTGCCTTTAAATAAAATGTAAAAATAGAGGTTCTGACCCTCCAATGAAGTGTGGTGGGGAATTAGGATTGCATGAAGGCTGTGGTGGTAATGCTTAAGGGATAATGCTCACTTATCAACCTGATGGAACAGCGGAGCAAATCCTGCTAGACTTTGATGGGGTCTTTTTTTGCTCATTAATATGTTGATGGGGATTTGGCACCCGTTGAGTGAGTAATAATTGCACCCAAGCACTGTGCTCATTGCTGCCCTCCCTGCTGCCTGTCACGCTGGTCTGAGTTTGGGCTGCTGCTTTGGATCCTGTACTTCAGCGGTCAGAAAATTTAGCTCTGATTGAGAAGTCCTGCACAACTTGGGGATGAAGCCACAAAGATTTTACTAAATGGCTCCAAAGCCTCACTGATTCATCATTATTTTGCTTTTTCAAGTGATCTGCCAGATTTTACAACCTGAATGTGCTTCCATATCTGCAAACTTTGGCTTTATGAAACTGTATGGATGTTGTGGCTTCTGCTGTCTTGTTTGTTATTACTCTGTGGGGATTCTTGTGAAGAAGTTTTATTAGCAATATTGAGTGATGATGCTCAGTGCTGACAAAAGCATCAGCTGCAGTGGTTTGGCATGCTTTTCCTTTAGAGCTGCCAAGGTTGGAAAACGTGGGGGGAAACCTTTCAGGATGCTGCAGACCTTGATAGAAACCATGAATTGTGACAGCTGGGAAAATTTCAGAGTGAGAAGAATTGCCAGATCTGTCTGGAATCAAGCCATATTTGATGTTCTCCAAACCTGTTGGTGTTTCTATGGACTCATGCCATGTGTAGTGGCAAAACACATGAGCAATTCCCAAGAAATGGATGTGGTCTTTGAAACTGTTCCAGTCTTGAGCTGTGATTGCAGCTACTGACCCAGAGATCTTCTGATGCTCTGGGTTACACTGAGAGGAAGACTGCTCAGGTTAAACCAAAGTGTGTGGCCAGTCTGATTTTATTTTTCATTTTTGTTTGTCTCTTCTAAGTAGACGCAAGTGGAAGAGCTGCTTAGTGGTAGGCAAAAGGCAGCTGTCCACCAGGGCATGAGCTGTATGCCAGGTTCTCTTTCTATGGATAAGGCTGTGTAACCCTTCCTATAAGTGTCCCATTTTACTGACTGATTTGTTAATTATTAGACTTCATTATAATGGAATAAAAGTCATTATTTTGAAAATGAAGTGAATTTAGAGGTATAAATGTAGTAGAATAATTATAGGGGTAGAGCTCTATTGAAATAGCCTCTTTGTAGACAAGCCCCAAGACAGTGAATCAGGCATTTCTGGAGCTCTGGATCACATAAATGGAGCCATTTCTTTTAAAAACCAGACCTAACCCTTGACATTCAAAGCAGTGATCTGTGTGCAGAAGACTTGGATTTTCTAGGGAAAATATCTCTTTTCTCTAGAGGAAGGTGAAAGCTTTTTTCCCATGATGGTCTCTTTTCCCAGGAAGGCCATGTCTCATATTCCAATGAATGTTGGTGATGATGCCATGTGTATGGGAACTGCTCCTGCATTCATGTCTTGTGCCAAAGGCAGTCATACCATCTAAATATCTGTTTGTGTTCCTGAAATGAGTAGAGCTACTGTGCACTGACACTGGTGTAACTGGGAGTGGAACATGGGCAGCATTTGATTGAGAAAATAAATCCCATGCTGATGTTCTCTGTTGGAAATGGGAGCAGTGCTCCCACTCTCTTCTTCAGTGCTTGGTCTAGGTGAACCACACAGTGGAATGAAACATTCCCTCTTGTAAGGGTCTGCATTTTGTCCAGTTATTCTTGGTCTTGCTGTGTACTCTGTCCATTGAGAGAAAAATGTATGAAACTTTCTATTTAAAATCCAAGTAGAATTTTTATTGAGTCTGCTTGTTTTGTCAAAAGAATGAATTACCTTTTTATTTTCTCCAATTTTCCTCCCTTTCTTTGTCTTTGGAAAATAAAGGAATTCAGATAAATTTGTAAAATTTATTTGCTTTAGCAAGTATGGTGATTTCCCTGTTACTGACTCTCCCCCTCATTAATGTTAGATGAACTTGGCATCTAGTAATTACTGGCTTTCACTTTGCAGCCAAAACTATTTTCTGGCTTCAGTAAAATTTGCTGATTTCAGTGATAGCATTGAGAGAGCTGCTTTCCACTGGGAAATTAGTTCAAACATTTCCCTCTGACAGCTTCAGGTAGATGGCATCAAGACCACTCTACATTTAAGGAGAAGGGGTTTATCATGGCATTTGAGCTCAAGGAAATGCAGTACATTAGGATGGGGTTAGAGCCATGTCTTATATGTGTTAAGTGGAGGTGTCAGTGACCCTGCCAGCAAAGCTGCTGCGTCTTGACAAGTAGAAACCTCTTGCTGAGGCCACAAAATAAATTCAATTCTTTAAATTGTCTATGAAGTAACACAATTTTTGCTCAATGACTTCATTTCCACTGTGAACAAAGCAGTACTGAGCTTTTGTTTTAGCAATTATGTTAACATTGGCTGCTGCCTTGCCAGTCAGAGGCTTTTCAAGGTATTTATTTGGATTATAGGTGTTGTTGCCTTTTCTTGTACATGTGATACTGTTAGTTGTCCTGGTCACGCTTCATTCATCTGTACAAAGAAATAAAGGCCCCAGCTCACATTTGAGTATTACCTCATACAGCCCAAGAGGGGAGCTGTTACTTGCATAAAGCGTGAGAGATCGCCCTTGGGTCCCATGGCATGGAGCTGAGATTAGCCACTGGAATTTTTTTCTTCTGCCTTTAATTTGTAAAAAAAATTCAAATCTCTTCTCTGTTCTCGAGGCTAAGTTGAGTTGAATGTACAGAGTCTGTGCATGGAGGACTCCAGTCTTATCTTTGGTCCCAGTTTGATGAGAGCAGTAATCACAGGAGCAGGGTGTAGACTGTAGTTGGGGGTGGAGGGCTTGTCCTCATTTGCATCCCCTTGCAGCAGAGGCCTTGAAGATTTTGCAACAAATGAGATGCAAAGAAACAAGGAGAAAAATAAGATAATAAGGCAAACTGTCAGGCAGTGTGACAGTTTTGCAGAAATTAGTGATGCTAAGTTGCTCTCTTCTTACTTGGTACCAATGTGCTTTTCTGGTTCAGTTTTTCTATCTATGCTCAGGATATGATGATGTTTACAAGAGTTGGGGCTCCCTCATTAAAACTGTCTTGCCCAGATCCATAGCTTCCAATTATTGGAAGTCAGGGGAAATTCCCTGTGACTGTCAGAGTGGGATGAATTTAGTGAAGAGCTGGGAGGATATATTAGTATTCATAGCAGCTTGTCTTGGGGCTATGTGTTAATCCTGAACAGAGGATACTGTTGGGAATGAATATTTTGTTTCTAGATTAAGTGTTCTTTTGTTTTCTTTCATCTTGAAATAGGAGGTAGTCAATCTCAATACTGTACATGTAGTCATGTCTGTAAAAACACCCTCAAGAACTTCCCTTTTGAGGTTAGAGGGCAAGTAGTTCTGTGTGAGCTGTGGTGGTGCTGTCTCAGTCTTCTTCCCCTTGGGAGTGTCATCTTTTCAACCTTCCTCCATCTCTGATTCTCCCCTTCATATTGTGGAGATTCCTTCTCAGCTGGAAGGTAGCTACAGGTAAAATGCTTGGGCACTGTCCTTACAGGGAGCTGAGCCTGGTGTGCTGTGTCTAAGTTGTTTCAAACAAAAGCAAAGTTCAAACATGCTGTGAATCCCATGGCAGGCATTTAGATGAGATATTGATGCTGTGAGCATGGTCCGACTCACTGGCCATGCTTTGCTACTCCAGAATCTTTCACGGACTTTGTGTCCTTTGCATCCTATCCAGACACCTTGTGTGGTAGCACCTGGCTGCATGAAATAGCTGCCACATTGCCTAACAGATCAGGCTGCAGCCCAGTGGTAACTGCAGCAACTCCAGTGTGGCTGGCATTTACTAATGAGTTGGTTGGTATTGGGGACTGAGCCACAGGCCTTTTGGTCCTGTGCCTATGTTCCTGACTGAGCATAGGGCTTGCAGAAAAACAATTTTATCATTTAGTTTCTCAGAGTGATGGGGTATTTTCTCTGTCATTTGAGATTAGTGGGACTGAGGGGCTCTGTGCCACTCTGAAAACCTCTGCATGTCACAGTCTTCGTGCCTGCGAAACACGGATAATGACTACACTTTAAAAGGTTTTGATGCTCAGATCAAAATGGATATGGAAGTGCAGTTATTAAGTGTAACTTCATGGCTGTCTTCCTCTGCTTAGTATCTTCATGTTTATAATTATACCAATTGTGCCAAATAGTTTAACAAAAACTATGTAGAAAATGTCTTTCTGGCACAGGATTGCAAATCCATTGCAGCATAGAGCTGAGCAGAAAAAGAAGTTGTGTTTATGTGGATAAAAATTTCCCTCTACAGTAATGAACTGTGCTGTGAGTTTACCAGCTATCTAATCTAGTTTCCATCCGTTACACCAAGTGATAATCCTCTAGCAAATTAGGTGCTCTTAGCAGCATTTCTGTCAGCCTGGCACTGGCTGCACAGCTAGGCAACCTGCCTTTGAGGAATTTCAAAATTTGCCCTAGTCAGTCATGCTGCTTCCTCAGCCTCTGGAGACTGCATTTCACATGTAACACAAAGCTGAACTGTCTTGCTTCTTTAATTGTATTTATTCTGCTTTTCCTCCACCCACCACCTGCCAAGGCTATTTGGCCGTGTCTGGAGATGGCTCCTGGGTTGTTTTCTTGGAATATCCATTGTAATTGGCTTTTTGGCATATCCTGTCCTACTTTAATATAATTCCTTCACTGTTGCTGTTCTTATACAGGGACTTGTAAGTAAGTGGGTGGGGGATCAGAAAGCAAAATGTGTTCAAACCAGGCTGGGATGTTGGTTTCTCCAGGGCTTGCTGGCTATAGGGTGTCCTTGCCTGGGCATGAGCTGTACAGCACTGCATGCCTTCGGCTCCCAGAGCCAGGCCAGCCCTGTGGCGAGCCCCTGCTGTGGCAGCTGGCCCTCCTCTGCTCTTTGGGGCTGCCCCTTGCCAAGGGTCACATACTGCCTGGAGAGATTCAGTGACAGGCAATACTTCAGTGGATGCCATCCAGTTTCTGTCTCTGAATAATTAAGAGGAAGAGTGTGGCTTTTGGCCAGGGAGCGCCATACTCTTCCACCCATCTGCTTCCCTGATTGTTGCTTGGAGCAGCTGCTTGTCTCCAGGGGCTTCTGGGCAGGGCAAGGGGGTGCAGATTCCTGTCTGCCCTTCATTGTCTTGCCACTGACATACTTGGTGAGCTTTAAGTCCTTGGAGTACCGTTTTCCTGTGCTTCTCTTTTGTGCAAATTCACGCGGTGATTTTTAATTGCAAGCTACAATGGTAGTTCTTGGTTTCAATGTGGTGGTGGAGAGCACAGAGGTGGGAGTGAGGGCCTGGGAGTGGAGGAGTGCAAAGTGAGGGGACTTGTGTCACTGTTATCTCCTTCTTCAGCTGTGAGCTTCTTATAGAGATCCAGCTCCAGTACAGCTGGCTGTAGGCTGGAGGTGCTGCTCAGCAGTGTGCAGGGAGAGTAGTGCTGAATTGCTCTGCAGGCAGATCCCTCATGCTGTGGTGTGATGGGCACACTGGCAAAGCCCCCATGGAGAAGGGGGAGGCCTTTTGCATGTAAAGCAAAACCACTGACAGAGCAGCCCTTGCGTTGGAGGAGCAGGTGATGATGGCAGCCTCTGCAGTTTTAAAGCAGCTGAGGAATTCCCTATGTATATGACCACGAGCAAGTTTTTTAATGTGACTCTAAAGTAAATTGCCTCTAAAGGCTTTTCATAGCCCCTCAGTACAGCAGGATAATGTAATATTTTTATTAGCTGTGATCCTGTACAGAGGGGTAGTCCATCATTTGACCTGTTGAACTTCAACACCAAGAAAGTGACAGCCAGGAATACACCCCTAAAGTTGTGACAGCTTTTCAAACTCATGTCTGGGCCCTGTACTCCACTGCAAACTCTTCCCCATCTACAGCTTTTCTCATTCAGTTTCCTGCTGAAGCTCAGCAGATTTCCTGCGATGAGTCGCTCCTCTGAGCCACTGTGACAGTCGGTGTGTGACTTCTATCTACCTGTCACCTCCTCAGCCTGCTGCTAACCAGCTGGGTGGGTTAGCCACTGGCAAGCTGTTTAACTCATTTTGACACGATGGGTTAGTCAGGCTCACAAGTCAGAGTCGAAATAGACCTTATTAGACAACACACAAACTTTGATTAGTGCTGTGAGAGTATTGCTGATGGTGTTTTGGAGAACATTATGTGAGTAAAGGAACAGAGGTCTATGAAGAGATTTTTTTTTAATATATTTCCCTCTTTTTGTTAATAAAAATTTGAAGTAGAATGGAAAACAACAATTTGGGGGTGGATAGGGGGAGTAGGAAAACTAATTTATGCAGCTAAGTAAGCAAGAGGATGGAGGTATTGGGAAGTGCAACTCTCCTCTAGTGTATGGTGTTCACACTTCACTGCAAGAGGAGACAGACAAAAATCTACCCATCCTCCACAAAAAATCTTTGTGGAAAGGTGTCTTCTTTCCAGGAGGTATTTATTTCTGACCAAGAGAATAAGTCCATATTCCTGGCTCACTGTGGTGACCCAGCACTGGGAGGGACCTCTGGGGTCTGCTTTCCCTGTAAGTGAGACATTAAAACACCAATCATCCAGGATAGTACTGTTTCAGGAGCTCATTGATTTTTAGCGGAGGGAAGTGAGTTAAAATGATGAGTCACTGACCTATTTGAAAATTAACAACCTCCTCAGTGCCATTAGGAGCTGGTAATAGATCATCCTGGGCAAGAGCTGGTGAAAGGGGATTAAGGGGTCTCCTTGGGCCTGCTGTGTCTCCACATTGTGTGTGGCTGCTGTTTCACTCATTTTTTTTTGCGGGTAAAGAAGCAGCACACTTTATATATAAAAAGCCAACAACTTCTTGTGAGTGTAATTGAAATTTAAGTCTAATCCTTATTAGTCCTGCTGTAATTGTTACAGGCAAGGAAAGGGTGTTATGCCCTTGCTGGGATGTGGTGGTGGTGGATCCTGCAGAGGGAGCTGGTGTAAGGCACCTCTCCCATTAGAGATCCCCTTGCCTGGGGATATCTGAATTAAACAGCAGGGAGCTTACCTGCAAGACTTCTTCTTGGCAAACTTGTGCCTGCCTTCTTTGATTCCCGCTGCCCAGGCTGAGGAGCTACTTGCTTGTTCTGGGATTTAGGTTGCCACAGAAGATGTGGAGAACTGAGGTCTGGACTCCTTTGTAAAATGTTCTGGGATTCGCCTTTGAGAGGTGATGAACAAAATGTAAAATTTTAATTTTAAAATTGAATAATAATGTCTTTTTTTTTTCTTTTCTTCTTCTTGCATTATAGACCAACATTGAGGCCATGGTTACTTGCTCTCTCACTATTTGAATGTCAGTCCCCACTTGATCACTTCTTTCCTATCTCTGGTACCTGCACATGGCTTTGGTTTAATAAAGTAGAAGTCTGGTGCTGAAATATCTTCTCTGTTTTGTGCCAAGTCTTGACTTTGGGCGTTTAGTCAGTGTTGTGTGCAGATATGATCAATAAAGCTGCTAGTGATGTACTTTGCTATTAAGTCTTAGTTCATTGATTTAAGGAGTCACCGGGAACTAAGGGAATAACATGGTTAATTAAGTTAATTGGATTGTAAGGTCCACAGGGATTGTGCCTTTCTCTGTGTTCTCTGAAGCACTTAGGACACCTCTGATCACTATAAAATAATGAATTTTTCTTTTCAGATGCTGGCAGTTTGAACTATTTAGTTGCTTTAAAAGTACATCCATTTCAAGGCAACAAATTTCTACACGGACCATGGAGTTATGGCTTTGTAGCCTTTGGCTTTAGAGGTCCAGGTAGTAATGGAGAAGTAGACTTTTAACAGAATTTAGCTGAATTGTCCCAAGGAATCTGGATCTTTGTATTTGTTTGCCAAGATGTTTTGTGAACTTGTTACCCATGCTCTCATCAAGAAGCCTGTGGGGCAATTTCTAGCATGTTTGTATTTTCTATCTTGGCCTTACAGCTAATTCTAATTACAGGCTTCTTGCCGTCCAGTAAGATACATCAGGCTCTAGATAGAGCTATTCTGTAGCATCTATTTTTCAGGAAAGTAAACAGATCTCCCCCTGTCTTAAATGAAAATTTATCCTGGGTATATGAAGTGAAGTCTTGCACAGAGGTATTCTTCTGCAGCTTTTATTTAATCTAATTTATAGCTTCTCTCCTTCTCCAAGGGAATTGGAGACTTAAACCTTCCATTATAGGTCTGTAATTTATGTTTTCAAATTTCAGTGATTGTTATCTCTGTATTTTTATGAAACTCTGCTGTGGAGGTGCTCAGATAAGGTTGTATATTAAGTATTGGCCGATTTGCTAGGAGAAAAACTGGGATTATAAATTACCGGAAACATTCTCAGTCAACGTGAGCTGGTTCTAGTGTTAATGTTTTTAACTTCCTTTGAAGAATTAGGGAAGATGAGGTGTAGAAAGACAGACTGGATGAAGCTATTATATGGTGGCTGGAAAACTGTACTTGTTTTACTTGGATAGTGACGAGTTGTCACTATCCACAAACAGATTGAGTGAGATTCCCCTGGCATCTTTTGAAGGTCTGGTAAAAGTCAACCCTTATTTTAATAATCTCCTGAAGAGAAAGAGAATACGTTCATTGAATTTTTAAGATGGCAGCAAGTCAAAAGATGTTACAAAAACACTGGTGAGGAAGGCATGGGCTTGATCTCTTGAGACATCCTCAGGAATTTTTTCTGATTTCCATGACTTTATAGGAAAAGCAAGGTATGGAGGATACATGAGGACTGCATTTTTTCCTTGTATAAATTAGAACTTCTACTTAAAAGGGGGATGAAGGGAGAAGGCACTTCTATGCTGCTTGGCAATGCAGCCGTCAAGAGAAGAAAGTTGTTGAAATTGGATTTACCTAGTAATTTGTCTTGAAACTATACTTATCCTTTAAAGATTTAAATTTAGACCTGAGCTATCTGTGCCTTCTGTGCCACCTTTTTTTTGGATGCTCTGTGATTCCCCCCCCCCCCCTCAAGTTTACAGTTTCATGGGAACCAGGTACTCATCTGAATCTGGAATTTAAACACTTGGCTTTGGGGTGTGTGTTTTTTGGTAAGGTTGATGTTGTTTTTTTTATGAGATGGTTTTTGGTGGGTGGTTCTTTTTGTGGTGATTTTTTGTGTGTTTTGGTTTGTTTCTTTTTTTTTTTCTCTTCTAAGAACTTAACACATTTTAAAATAGGACATATCCCCAAATCCAGTTGTGAGAGCAACTTCTCATTTTTCCTCTTTGCTTGACTATCATTTTTCTTACTGTTGTTTTTCAAAGTGAAACAAAGTATCATACAAAATTCTACTATTTCTATAATGCTACCTGTGATGATATAAATGAGCCACTTCCCCTCTTGCCCCATCTATTTGTCTTGCCAGGAAAACATTTAATCTTAACTGTGGCTCACCCAATTTATGTGTACTATTCTGCTGCATATTGATATGAAGCCATCTGTATAAAATTCATTTTGATGTGAGAAATTTGGCTTTTAGTACTTTTTTTTGTTACTAAATAGAAAGCAAAGATTTCGTGTGGCTTTTCTTTTTCCTTAGAGAAAAAAAAAAAATCTTTCTTTTCAAAAATAACTTCCTTGTAAAAGTGCCAACATGGTTTTCCAGGAGTGATTGCTGTATGTGGTTGGTTCAAATTTAGAAGTACTGAAGAATACCTGCCCCGATAGTAACTGAACTATGTGAGAACAGCTTTTCTGATGCATCCAAGTGTTGCATGGTTTGAAGGAGGAATTGATGTGAAGTATTTGTGGTTATTTGTATGGTTGGGATTTTTCCCTGTATGTGCATGTGTGTTTTAAAATCTTTCCTGCAGACATCTGTGTTTGCGGAAGCAGCTGTCACTTGAATGAAAGACTGTCTCCTTGTCTGCTGTGCCTGATGTAGGATTCATCTTACTGTCACCAGTGCCAAATTTGTTGGCAGCAATGTGATCAGAGGGAGGCCAATGAAGATGCAAGCAGTGCAGTGTACCTTGCTCTCTTTTGTGTGGTCATCCCTGTGGACAGGAGGAACAGGAGACAATAGGGTGCTGGTGTGGGTCTGCCAGGTCTTTGTGCAAATGCCTCTCTAGTTTCTCCCCCATCTTGCCTTGAATTCCCATTTTGCAAGATTATTCCAGCTCTAAATGTCTCTAAACTTCCTGGGATACAAATCTCTATGGTATGGAACAAGGAACTTCTAGCAAAGTCTTCTGGTGTAAGTATTTTATATCCTAAAGGATTGCATTATTCAGGCTGTAGTCTTGCATTTACATGTAGAGCTGAACAGATCTGTTCCTTCTTCCCAGCCTGCTGAGGCCTCTGGGAGGCTGCTGCTTTTCCCTCTCTTAAAAACTGATAGTGGGGTATGTATAAAATTATATGTAATGCTAACATTAAAGCACTTCTGTGAGCAGCATAGGTGTTACCTGCCAGTTTTTCCCTGTGGTGCAGTGCTGGTGTGAGCACTGCATTACCTGTGTGAGTACTGCTAGATTTCAGATGAAATCCTCTCTCTCTGCCAACAGTGATGGCTGCCATCACAATCTTTATCCCAAGGGACACAGCAAGCATAAATGTATCTGTTTTAAACACCCACACCCTGGAATACCATAACTACTACAGATCTCTCTGCATGCAACTGCTGTTCAAATGGCAGCATGGTTGTGGCCTGAGATGTCCTGAGTTTCTCTAGCCTGCAGGAGGAGTTGTCACCAAAAAACTCGCAATGGAATTCCAGAATGACAGTGCTTACCTGAGTGTTGCAAATATTTGTGTGAGAGGGATAAATATCAGAGAGACCACAGCAAATGAGGTGAGCAGAAGTACTGGTGCTGATCTTGACCAGGACCAAAAGCTGCACTAGGCAAAGTGCTGTTGTCAGTGAGCAATGGGGGAAAGCCCAAGACATCTGGAGGAGGAATGCTGAAGTGCTTCTGGAGGAGAAAGATTGACAGATGGACTTAAGGGCAATGCTCTTGTAAGAGCTCCTGAGCAGACAGAAACTCAGAAGTTGAACCTGGTGGAGGGATGTGAGGTCAGATAGGCAACTTGTTCTGTGAATCCCTAACTCCCCTTACCTCCATCCTGAACACCTGCAGCAGGGAGCCTCTGGAAGCTGTCATTTTTCATTATCTATATGCGTAGGCTGTTCCAGGCAAAGCACCAGGAATCCAGCAAAAAAAAAAGAACAAGAAAAAAAGGAATAGTAAAGCACCTTCAAACTGCTCCAAGTGCTGCCTCTGCAGTGGATACAGTTTCCAGCAGCACAAATCCCTGCATTGCAAAAAACAAAGAAAACGGGAGCATCTGAGTACTGAAATAAACCCCGAAATGCAAAATAAATCCTTGGAAGAAGCTCAGCAACAGCTCATTTAGTTCTCAGGTTGGTGGTGTTTGAGGTTTTTTTGGTGGTTTTTTTTTTTTAATTTTTTCGGGGGGAGGAATGAAACAAAATTTAAGCATTGAAAACCTTGAAGTGGATTTCCCCACTATGAGAGTTCTTTTGCAGCAAACTACTTAAGTCTGGTAGGAAGAATTTGGTGTAAGAAGAGGGAATAGCAGTTTGAGGCTGTTTGAATTGGCTGGGAGACTGAGCAGTGCAATGTATCTCTCTTGACATTGAGTTGCAAACAGTTCTCAGGGCCTTTGTCCCTTTTGTGCCCTGGTACCACCTTGGTCTCATCTTCCAGTGGGTGTTTCAGTCCTCCCTGTCCACAGTTTCATCTAACCCAACACAGGAGCGTTTGCCATCTCTGAGGTCGGTACCAGAGCACAGCAGCCCACAGTGCATGGATCAAGCCTTTGCCTGTCCAGAGCCACTCAAGATAGTTGCCAGCCAGATTGTCTCACTGGTCTGCCTGTGCACTTAAGGTATTTGGCAGGTCACAATGGACTTGAAAGCTCACCTGCCTTCTGCTCTTGGCATGGGGATGCTGGAGTATCTAATGTGACTCACTTCATGTTATTCTCAAGGTTGATATGGACCTCTTCTGGGGAGTTTTTTCATTTTTATGGCTTCTTGTCTGCTAAGCCCTTATGTCATCTTTATTGGTGTCCCAGACCTCTGATGGACACTATGACCTGAAAGAAGAGGCTGTATAGCTTTCTCTAGAGCATCAAGGCTGTGTCTTGCAGAAATGGGGCAACAGAAGATCAAGTCTGGATGGAATGCAAGAAGATAAATACACACTTCTGGCTTTATCTCATGATGAAAAGATGTGGGAGTACCTTTTAGAAACATTGTTACAAATTGATAGTATAACTTTGTAAAAGTGATGATTTAGTTATTCTGGCCTCCAAAATGGGCCGTCCTACCTCCTTACCCACATAAGAATCGTAAAATTCTTGAACTGTTGAGAAATACAGTTACAGCTCAGGTCAGAGGGAAGCAGAATGAAATGTGTAAGGTTGCCTTTGTGTCTGACTGTTGAGCATTGCCAGCCACCCAGCCTGAACTTATTGACTGAGACGCCTTAAGCTTTTATATTTTTCACATCCTGTACTGCAATAGTGTATAACTCTGAACTCCACATGGAGTGTTAGTAAGCTCTCTTCACATTTTAGTCAGACAAAACAATCCTTCTGGGCCTGAGAACCAAGGGCACCTTCTGCCTCAGGTCCTGAAAAATATAAACAGAAGTGAATTGGGAGGGAGCAAACTGGGGGAATGTGACTTCATTACCTGAAGCTGTAATTGCAGAATGAAGCTCTGATATGCAAGCTTATATCTGTCTGGAAACTCGTGACCATCATCCATCTTAGGTGTAGCCTTTGCAAGGCTTTTGCACTGCCCAAGGTGTATCCTTTGAAGGCCTTTTAATAAATACCTACTTTATTCTCTAACTCTGTCTAGCCTACGTGCTAGGTACCCACAACAAAGCATCATCTGGCCCTCAGTCCTCTGTCACCCCTTTGATAACACTTTCCATCTTAGTGGGGAATTTTTTGTGCAAGATTGAGATGTCATATGCACCAGCATCCTTATAGCTCATCACACACATGTAGCTACAGCACTGTCAGTTTTCATTTGCTGTCAGCGTAATTTACTTTTTGGGTTCCTTTTTTATATTTCCCCAACTTCATTCTAAGCAGATGGTTGGAGGCTCTCCTTGTTGGCAAGCTGAAAGTGAAAATGCTGTTGGATGGGGTTTGTTTGCCTAATTTGGCCTGTCTGCCTCCCTCATTGTGGAAGGGAAGCCTGTGGTTTATCTCCTTTTGTCCCATCCAGATATGTGGTATAGCCATGGACAGCATGTCTGCAGGGGCTGCTTCCCCCTGTGGCTGCAAAGGGGAGCTGGGGTGGAGACACCCTCACTGCCAAGTCCAGAGCTCTGACCAGGCATGGTTGGTAGTAAGTCATGGGTGGAACAAATAGGCCCAAGCCCTCTGTAAGACAAATGTGTTTTAATGAGGCAGGTGAAGACATCCAGAGAGGCTGGGTGTCTCCAGCCAGGAATCCCCTTTGCTGACTTGGAGGCAGGAGGAACTGGAACTAGAGATTTGAAAAATGTGACATTTGAGTTGGTCTTCAGTGGAGGCTGTGATTAGTGATTCAGATATGCCAGTCAGTCCATTAAATCTTAACCTTGCTTGTCAAGTCCTCGGAGATCTCACTTTCAAAGCAGAAGGCCTGTGATGGTGGCTAAGGGCAGAGAGAAAGGAATGATGGAAACATTTGGTGTTCCAAGTTGGAGCAGTGTCTTGGCTGACTGGCAGATTGCCCCTTTCATCTTTGTTGGCCTACTCAAAAGACCAACTAGTTGGTGTAAATCCCTGCTGTGCTGACTTGTAAAGATCTTCATTTAGGGTAGTCTCTTCCGGCCATGTTTCCTCCAGCATGCTGCAGGCAGCAGTTTAATAGAAATAAAAATTGATTAGTGTGGTCCCTAGTGGATCTTTCAGGGATTTGGCAGCAACTGCAAATAATGTGTGTGCAGCTGTTTAGTGAAGGGGTGAGATGGCTATTATTCCTCTTAAAAATTGATCAATGCTATTCCTGGGTATTGATCTGAGCCTCCTGGACAGAAGAGGAGCCAGCCCTGTCCAAGGGCACATGGATGGCACTTCTTGAGGAGGCTGGAAAAACAGCTCACTGCCTGGGACAAGAAAGTTTATTCATGGTCCCATCTTGTACTTTAACCTCTTTTCTCTAACAACTTTCCCTACGGTCATGCTTACGGGTTTGGGTTATGGGAGTCCCCAGTGTTTGGCACCTGGTGGAAGCTGTAAATAGCACTGTGGCTGAACAGATCTAGCACATGTCAATGTTCTGTATTTGCTTAGGGGAAGCATGCAGTGCATTTCCCAGGCATAATTCCCGCTGTAGTGGATGCAGGCAGGCTGACATCACATCAAGGAGCTTTTCTTTAGCTCATTCCAGTATTGTTTTTAGTTGGTTTGTGATAAATGGATGTATCAAAGTCTATATTGGCTGACTGGGAAAAGCAGTGTGTCTACAAGTGGCTCCAGTCCTTGTCATACTTTTCTGTTGCTCTTCATTCACAAAAGTCCCTGTGCTTTGCTAGCTCCCCCTCAGCTATGAATGTCTCTGCTATTAAATGAGAAGGACAGGCAAGCTGTGGTGAGGTGATGAGGACCTTCCCTAAGGAAGAAATGTGCCCACAAACCAGAACCAGTCTCTCTTCACTGGTATGTGGCATGAAATGCTATCATACAGCTCATCTTGTCAACAGGAGGTCAGAAGGGATGCCCAGTAAACAGCTACCTCTGTCATGTATTTCCCTCCCTTGTCACCTCTGTCCTCTCCTGAAAGCTGAGCTTGACTTTTCCTTTGTAACGGAAGCTGATTAGAGGAACAAGATATCGGGGGGGTTTTCAAGTCCGGGTTGCTTGGTACATAGCCAGGTATCCACAGGTTAGTAGGTATCATATTGTACATTCCCTTTGCTGAGCACATGCTGGCTGCAGAACCCCTTCTCTTCTCTCAAGAAGTGCTGGCTTTTGGGAGCCTTTAGCTGGATGCTTGTGCCAGCTGAGTCAGCAACTGACCCCAAAGCACTGTGTGCAATAACAGCGTGATCTCTTCATCTTTGTTAGGAATCTGTGACCAAGCACTGAAAAGTAGCAGCGTTTGGGCTGGTGGGTTGTTGTTGCTCTTGATTTTTTTTTTTGGTTGTTGTTTTTTTTTTTTTTTTTTTGGTTTTTTTTGGCTTGTAACCCATAGCTTTAACCCACCTTGAAATGAAGAGTGAATACATTTCTGTTGTCTTTATGCCCCAGTGAAGTCTGTATGTGAAAGGAGAAGGTTAGAGAGCTCGAGAGTTCATTGCATGGGAGTAGCTGGGAGGCAGATAGGGACCTTTTTTATTCTCTTGGTAGTATACTGAGTCTCTATAAGGGTAGTAGGTTTGTCTGTGTTAGTATATTTTCAGGGAAATATATCTGAAAATGGACCCATCCATGAGGAGAACCAAGATCTCTCATGTACCTGGCTGCTCCTACATGGTCAGTAGCAGGAGGACCACATTTTTTGCTGCTGTGCTGGCTCTAACAAAGCTCATGATGCCTCCTCATGGATGCCCCATCAGTGGCCAGGATGCTGTGGTGCTGGACATGTTGCCTGGTAAGCCTTGCTCCTAAATCCTCAGAAGTGTGGTTACAATTAGGCTGAGCTATAGTGCTTCTGAGCTTACTGATGGAGGTGCCCAGCTCTGCATGGGTGGGTTGGGCCGAGGGACAGTGCCCAGAGTTTTGGCATGTGAGTGCCAGCGCCTGCACCCAGCCCCAGGTTTGTTTTGCCCTGCTTGGTGCATGCGTTGATGCCTGGCATTTATTAAGGGCTTGTCCTTCAGCCCTGTGCCACTGAATCCCTTCTGAAGGGATTAATGTGGGAGGAAGAGATGCCTTTGGGCTCGTGATGGAGATTTGTTGCTCTGAGCCAACAGTAGGAACACCTCATTGGAACTGGAGGAAGCAAGACTGGGATAGAATTTGCTAGCAGAGCATTCACTTTGCAGCCAAGATTAGCTGTTGAGGAAAGTGCAAGCCAAATGTCCCAGGATAAATGACCCAGTATTGGAACCTGCTGACGGGGCAGCAGCTTTGAAGGGACAGTCAGTTCTGGTGCTTCCCACCTTAGTATGGCATGGAAGGAGTTTTTCATTGCTGTTTGGTACCTCCTGCAGAAGACTGCAGCAAACTATTCTTTGCTATTCTCTTGCAGGTTTAATGACCGTTAGTAACTAACTTGCTTCTTTTCAGGTTTTTTTTGGGTGTAGTTTTTTTGCTTTTCAGGTTTTGGTTGGAGTTTTTTTGCACAAATCTCAGCCCCTTGCTACCTTCACATCCTGTCGAAGATTATTTAAAAACATACAAATATCTGCACAGAACAGGGCTGCTGGCTTGTGGGTGATGACTGTATTAGCTGTTTTTCTGACAGCTCCTTGCATTTTGTGCTGGAGGATCACTTAAACAATGAAATAAGCCCTTGGGGAAAGAAGTAGGAAGGCTGCTGTTTGATATTTAAGGCTTGATTGCACAAGGAGGGCATGAAAAAATCAAGCCCCTTGGGAAGGTGCCAGGCACAAGGCCCACACAGAAAAGGATGCTGGAGATGCCTGGGTCATGTGCTGGCTGCTCCTACCACTCTGGAGGGTGCCTTTGCAGTGACTGTGAGCACGACCCCTGGGTGACACTGCAGGAATGAAATGGCTGTGATTTGCAGCAGTCTGGTCCTGTGGCTGTGGCTTGCCAGAATTTCCTGAGAGATTTGCTTTATCAGATCAGGCTTTTGGGGTGTTAAACACAACAACTCATAGTAGGTGGTATCTGAAATAGCTAATCTAGTTATGTCAAGATAGATATTTTGTTCATCTGTTGAATCTCTTATTTGGGCCAGTGGGTGATGGTCACTCCATACCAGAAAATATATTTCAGAATTAGTGAGTTTTCAGAGGATGGAAGAAGAATTAATGACATGCTAAAGCTTTTTTGATGTGAAAGAAAGAAAAGACAGGGAACCTACCCTAAAAAGGCAATATAGAAGAAAAGATATCAGTAAATGTGTACCACAATGGCCAGTCTGGGGAAGAACAAATTGGAGTGTTCAGTTATTCTATTTTTGGTCCCTTGTTCTTGATGCCCATGAGCTGAGATGTGAAACTACATAGAACTGCCACCAGCCTGTTCAGTGCAGTGCATCATCCCCTGCTGTTTGGGGGTGAGCTGTTTGCAATAACAGAGATGCTAAGAAATGGCACTGCTGTATTTGGCAACAGAGCACTTCTGTGCTCCGTGTCATCTTTGTCTTTCCCCTTTTAATGATATCTGTAATGAGGAAGGAAGAATAGAGCTCTTTGCTCCAAAGAGGGAAGAAGGCCTGGATAGCTTCCTCTGTCAGCAGCATGAAAGGCCTTCATCCTTCAGAGCCTGGTAAATCTTCCATGAAAATCAGTTAGATGGCTTCAGGTGATAGACATGTGACAGCAGGTCAAGCCTGACCTCTGTGGCTGGAGAGATTCACACAATGTTCAATCCATTGAACTGATCCATGCCTGGGCCCATGTCTCATACATCCCTTAGATCACTCACAGGCAGAAAACAACTTCTGTGTTCTTTGTTTTCCCTACTTAGGTAGGATTTTTTTTTTCCCTGCATGAAGTTAAGTGAAACTCCTTCTAGGAGAGAAAAAAGACATCAGGATAGATAAGGAGTATGCTGCAAACCAAACATTATTGGGAGTACCTTCCTAGGAGTGGCAGGTTTGTCCTTAGTGAGCATTTGGATTGCTGTCTTTCGGCACACCTGATCTTACATAGTGTGGCCAGAGACAGAAATAACATTTTCATGGTATAATGAATTTCAAAATTTCCAGGGACTAGTTTTACTGTAAATTATAAAACTTAAAAAAAAAAACTCATAGAAAAGTAAATATGGAAGCATGACTTGTAATGTAAAAATGTGTGTGTAAATAATAGAATTTAGGCATTCATTATGTCTAAACTGAATTTAATCTACCCAGCATGCTGAGTCTGATTTCTAACATTGCTTGCTTCCCAGTATTTCTGCTGTGTCCTATTACCAATAAATTTTTCAAAGCAGTGGGATGCACCTTATAGGTAGCATGTAGGGAGCTGGAGAGATTTGTCCAGGTTGCAAAGCTGTAACAGGACCTGATTTTGGATGGTTTAGTAGACCATAAGGCCTTCCTTGCAGGGATGAGAGATCTCCTTTACAGGCAGAGGCTTTGCGGCTTCTGGCGTTTTTTGTGCAAGGTTTTGCTGTTTTTGTGATCTGGGGGCAGGCTTTGGCTAGAGTAGTTTGAGGTGGTGTGGAAACTAAGCTTTTTCTAAACTGCTTTTATCAGGCTGTGAGTTTTCTTTTGCTTCCCTTCTACAGAGTTTGGGCTTGGAAATGTCTCCTCACTGAAATAAAAGGTGATCCAGAAACTTTATGTCAGGCTCATCATTTCTCAGAGTATGACTGCTATAATAGTCATCAAAGCATTGAGGAAACTGTGGCAGCTTCACTTTACTTTAACTCCTACTAGTCACTGAACTTTAATCCTAGTTTTACTGCAGTATAAAAAGTGCCATTAAGCTGATCATAAATCACTTGGTTTGCTGGGAAAGCTGTTAGGACCATTCTGGTCTCACAGAAGAGGTGCTTGGTTTGTGATGCCAAGTTTAAATGCAATTGTAAAAAAAAGAAGCCAGTGCAGTGCAAGCAAGGTGTTGGTATTGGCTGGGAGGGGTCAGTCCTGGCAAACCTGGAGCTGAAAAGAAGCAATTTAATCAAAGTGGATGTGTTTAAGAATCTTTGTTGGGCTTTGCTGTTTCTGGCTGTCTCTGGGATGGCTTCTGCCAGGAGCAGGGTAACTCACCTGGTGCTGCCTGCATGGAGCAGTGGCCACTTGCTTCAGTGGCCACTTGATTTTTCCATGTACGAAACTGCATTTCTACCCTCCTGTCACTCTACTCTTGGTACAGAATAAGAAGTTTCATGTGCATGCTGAAGATCTGCAGAGTTCAGCACATCTCCTGGAGCCACTGCTGCAGGACTGAGCAGTGCTGTGCAACTTGCCTGCAGCAGGACTGTCTTGTTATCTGTCACCTGTGTGTGACCCCTGCAGTACTGAAAATTTCAGTGCTGAAAGCTACCAATTAGACAAATGGTATGTTCAGAGCTGGGAACTAATTTGAAGTAGATGATTTTATGCTCACAAATTCACAGCCTTTTAAAATTGCCTTAACAAATACCAGTGTTCTCTCTATTCAACCTTCTACTGTATAGGGGATGATTTGTGACCTCCAGCCTGTGTGCTTGGCCCAGAAATGGCAGCTGCCTGCTGAATTCTGTAGGGTAAACATGTCTGAAGATCATGAATTAAGTAAATCTTATGTGGATTAAAATAACACGCCAGCTTCAAGATGTGGAGGAAAAGGAGGGTTTTGGGCTTTTTCCCTCAAAGCTCAAGTCTATTAGACAGGGCTGCTGGAGAGCTAGACACTTTGCTTTCATCCCAGAAGTTCATCTTTCTCTGTGCCTGAGTTACTCTGCTTCCTTTAAAATGGGTCTTCAAATCGGTTTTTGCTAAATTGCTGCAAAATCCTGTGTGGATGCTCTTCAGTTGATTTAATCTTGGTTTATGTTGATTTAGTTTCTTGCCAACTTTTGCTAAATCCATTTGAGACAGAGTTAAATCAACTTAGGAGTGTCCTTGCAATTTAATTAAATTGACTGATGTAGCTAATGTAACTGATTGTAATTAAATGCAAGCAGCTTTTATATAAAGACAAGCCCTGAGGGGGTTCAGGAAATCCCATCTCATGTTCCCATTAGCCCCTACAAGGAGTTTGCTCACAGTTTACCATCTCTGCCTCTGATCCTTGTCCCAGAGCAGAAGTTTGCTGTGTTGGGCTGTGCCTTGCGTTTACGATGAACTTCATCCCTGGTGGCTCAGCCTCATGACTCTGCCCCATGCCATCCCTTCCTTGGGTGACCGTGTGCCCACAGCCTGGTGGAGAATGGCACTGGCTTGCTTTCTGCCCTAGGTAAAAAAGAACCTGCTCAGGGGGTTGGTCACTGTGAAGTCACTATTATGAAGTTGGTCACTATGAATTCCATCATTCTGAATACTTTTACCCAGAAACGTATTGCTTTTTCTTGTTCTGGACTTCAAACTGGAGGCAATGGTCTGTAATGATGTAATCTTCCAAAAAACACCCAGGTGCCATGCCCCAAGGGCTGCTTGTTGCTCTCCAGCAAGGAGTCTTGCCGTTTAAGAGAGCAAAGATTCTGTGTTAACACAAATTTCTCTGGTTTTGAGTGATAGAAGAAAGGACCAGATGGGAGAGCAGCCAGAGCAGGCTGTAGCATCCTTTTCCCCCCAGCCCTGCCCTGTTAGGCATTGCATGGACTAACTGCAGCCACAGCATCAAAGACAAGGAGTATCTCTCTTCTTTCATCCCCTGCTACTAATGTCCCCAAGTCTGGGTAGCAGAGGATGAGCAAGGGCACCATTTATGGCTATGCAAGCCTTTAATTTTCTGGGTTTTTTTTCCTGCTCTGTTTCTAGCTCAGTTCACATATTAAGAAAACATTAATAGTCTCTGATGATAGTTTCATGCTCTGTTTGCATCCTTCCTAATGGGAGCACTCTCTCAATGAGCTGAGGTACCATGTGCAGATGTGCCACTCAGTGACAAGCCCACAGGGACTTGTGGGGCTGTTCATGCCCTGGTACTCAAGGCTGATCCCATGAGCCCCTAAAAGGAGGTTGCTCACAGTTTGCTATCTCTGCTTCTGATCCTTGTCTTTAAGGGACTTCAGAAATGATCTTTGGGCCCTGAGGACCCAGACTGGGCTCTTGCACTGCCTGTGCTGCCAGATACAGGTGTGATGGAGATTCTTTTTCAAGGGACATCAAACCTTCATGGGATCCACCCTGCCAAGGGCTTCTAGGCTCTTTTTTTCCCCTGTCATCTACCTCTTCTTTCATCCTGGAGCAACCCTGAATCTTTATTGTGCCCTATGATCTCTCTTTGCAGCTGTGTCATGCCTGCAAAAGCAGTGGGAGGGTGGCACTTGGGCTTAGTGAGCTGAGCAAAGTCATCAGCCCAAGAGGCAACAAAAGAGCAAAGTGGCTAAGGAGAAACCCTGTGTTCAGGGAGTTCTGAGGTGCATCCATTGTTAAGGAATAGGAACTCAGATTCCTGAGTGAGGTGGGAGCCAGCAACATTATCAATGGGAGGGGATTTGTGGACATAAAGGGAAGTGACTGGCTTAAACAAAAATCAAACAAAAAAAACCCACAAAAACTTCTTTGTGTGATTATTTGTATAGGGAAGTGGTAGACATGCCCAAAACACCTTTTCTAGGATGGAGTTATTGGTGGAAACTGAGGTCATTTTAAAACAGCTGATTGTAAAATCTAGCTGTCTGAAGACTGCTAAGTTCCACATCTCAGAGCAGTGTGTCAGAAGAGATAGGGCAGCCTTTGGCTGACACATTTCAAAAAAGTGTTGGAAACAGGCAAGGCTGGATGGCTGAAGTGAAGCTGACATCTTGCAGAATAGCTGAGGAAAGCTGAGCAATGAAAAGTTGAACCAATGAACCAGCAGACTCAAGGCTACTGAAAACCTTTGGGAGTGAGGGAAGGGAAGGTACCCTGACAGCCACTGAAGATAAAAGTGAATATGACACAATCTTTCTCAATCTGTGGAAGTTGAGTACGGAAAAAGAAGTCTTAAGGGACAGCCCAGATGTTCATCTGGATGTTAGGTGGAGCAGATAAAACAATTTGCACCTAAAAATAGATTTTGCTTCTGGAAATGCTATAGCAAAGAATGAATGAATTCAAAGCACTGAATTTTGTTCATTTGTTAAAAATCCAATTTGGCGTGCTCTACTCACCCTTAAAATGCATTTAGATTTTTAATGAGTGAAAAAATTTGCAAAGTGATTTTGATTATTTTGATGTTGAAAGAGAAGTACTTGTGGAGAAGTTAATGAAGGAGACAAAAAAGGATATTTATAATGTTCTCAGCCCTCCCTCTAGCACCAGGGAGTGTTTTTGTACATGAGGATCACAAGTGTGTTGCCAACCACCATCAGGGCAGAGGAAGGAAGCAGAGCAGAGGTGGTGTGGCATGAGAGGAGCGTATTCCACGTGCAGTATGTACCTGTGTGAGGTGTATGTTGCCACTTATATGCAAGTGAAAAGTCTACTTAAATAGTGAAGGCAGCATGAGAATGCTATAAACATGGAAAAAGCAGGGGGGCTGCTTGTGTGGCGATGTGCTGTAAGATATTCTGAGTGTTTAGGGCAAAACCCCCTACAGCAGGTCCATACCAGAGAAAAATGGGGAGGGAGAATAAAAACCTCCAACAATGAGTGCAGAGCCTGCTGAGTGTTAGCATGAAACATATGGATGTTACCTAACTCCCTTAATTGAAACTTTTTTCATGTTTTGAAGACTTAACTCCCTGAATTTTTCGTTGCTGTTTTGTTTAGCCGAAGCTTCCTTGAAAACCAAGAACATCATTTTGCCACAAAAAAAAAAAAACAAAAAAAACCCAAAACAAACAAAAAAAACAAACCCTCAAGGGAGTTTCCTTGGAATCTTGGGCCAAGATGTTCTAATGGATAGGGGGAAGGAAATTTTAAGCTGAAAACTGTCATCTTGCATGAAAAGAAGGTAGTTTGTGTTTGTTTTTTTTAGTTAAAAAAAGTCTTCACAGCACCCTCTTGTCACTGTAAGTGCATCTCTAATTATCTGGAAAACATAGTTCTATCCTGTGGAGGAAAAGATCAGTGAAATCAGCGACTGCATTTTAAGGAGTGCACTCAATAGATATTTCCTATTTTAGCTGTGAAGATGTGGAGCAGGAAGGGAGAAAACTGGAGAGACTGGACTACAGAAAAAAAGAAATGAAGGGAAAAATGAGGAATAAAGTAACTACTGCTGGTGCAGTATTTAATTTATTTTTTATCCTTCTGTGTTTTCCAGCAGGAGTTCTCTGCTAGAATGGTTTTGAGGATGTGAGCTTTCCATACGACATTAATGTAGTTAGCAACTCTGCATTTCGTAAAGAGGTGGTTAAATGAAAGAAGTGAAGAAAATCACTAACACTGACATGGCTGTGTGTGAACTGCTCATCTGCTGCTGGGTAGTAAATATTCAGTTTGAACCTGAGCTTTTTGGTAAAAATTGTCTCTTGAGATATTGTTTACAGATGTTTAATACAATTTTTTTCCTTTTGATTGCAAATGAACCTGGTTGTTTTGAGAAGGACAGAGGGACTTGGTAACGTGGAAAGAGGATCCTGAGAGCAATGAGACCCATCTTCTTGCCATCATGTGTGAATTGCTAATGACAGGAAAGAAGTATCTTACTCAGGGATCTGCAAAACAACAGGAATTCCCAAACAGGGTAGGAGATGGATCACAAATCACATACATGCACAAAGTGAGCATGCCCATGTGGGAAGGGAGCCATGTGGTCATGCAAGAGGAATTGAGTGGGTTTTGAAATGTAGTTTCATTTCATTAAACTTTAGTGTTTTTCAGGATCTCTTTCTCAGCCACACAGATCCTGCCTCAAGCATCCTTGTGTTTTGCTGCTTGGTAGACTATGAAATGTACTTAGTTACAGTGCCCTGTCCCTGACCACAGAATCCCTCTGATCTCTCACTAATATTTGTTATTATTAATTATTTTTAACTTGACCTCTACATTCCCTGTGGAGCAGGAGCAAATATATATTCCCAGCACCCCTGTGACATTCTTGGGCAGTAATTTATTTCTTTTCTTTATGCTCCCAAGATTCATAAGACTGGTTTTAAAGCTAAAGCCATGGGAGATTTGTGCAGTCTCTTTAGGGGAAGGTCCTGTTCCTCCATAGAAAAGGCTTCAGGATTCTGTTGGATTAAATGGGGACTGAGCACTGTAGAAACTGAGGCACAGGCACTGTGTGAGTGCTGGTTATTGGTGGTTTTGTGTGTTCTCTACTGCCAGAGCTGAATTTGTGGGGTTTCTTCACAGAATGTGCTTAGAATATGGCTGTAAGTAAAAAGCTTGTCTTTGCCCTAGCTTGTTCTAGAGCTGTGGAAGACCCAACTGCCCCATGCACACATTCTGCTCTTTAAAACTGTATTTTTGCTTTCAGGTTAGACCACATTTTTATAACAACCACTAGTTTCTCTTACAGATTTCTAAGTTAGGAGACCCCCTCTCACACAAAGACCGTGTATTTCCTTGATGTTACAATAAGGTGTTTTGCAGAGTGGTTAATGATTAATTAACTGATTAATGCAGCCCACTGTTAGAGGCTCATTAAGGACAAGGTTTGTTGTACAAATATGTTCAAAATTCCCCTCCCCAACTGTGCAGTTTGAAAGGGAAATTGGCTGAATGTGGCCATTGCAGCACATCTGCAGCACCTCTCTGGAGAGATGCAGCTTTTTCGCAGCAGTACTGCTTCAGCAAGGTAATTTGGGCAAATCCAGAGCCTTGTGCATTGTGCTCACCCTGGTAAAGAAACCTGCATTGGGGAAAAAATTGCCATAGCGTGAAGGCTCTTCTGGGAAAAACGTGTTGCCGTGGCCTTGCAGTCAAATTTAATGACAACACATTAGCAAACCCGAGAGGACTAATTGGTTTGAACATCTTGCAGGCTCTGTCTGCACTGGAGCTGGGCTGCAGCCTGGCTGTGGGGGGCTGTGTCTGTCATTAGGAGCCGTGAGGATCCTGCTGCCTGCCTTAACCAGGGTCTCCTGCTTCCCTGGCCTCAGGGTGGCAGGTGGGTGGCAGCAGCAGCGTTTCTCATCTCCCTGTTGAAATGAGAATCGCCAGCAGCAGCTGCCATTTAAACTTCAGGCCTGAAGCTTGGCCATGAAGGATGGCTTCCCCCAGCTGAGGCTGCTGCCAAAGGGAGGGTTAATTTTGCATCCCACGGGGGTTGTGGAACTGGTGAGATTTGCATTGGGGGATGTAATTGCTTTGGGGACAGGTGACCCTGCAGTACATGAGACACATGGAAGCAGCAGGCTGAGGTACAGAGGTGGGGGCTGCCAGGGTTGTATTGCTCCCCCATGTACCACTCCAGCCTGGTGCTAGGCAGCCTTGCTCAGCTCACACTGGGGCCTAGGTAACACTGGGGAAAGGAGTTTAGCAGGATCTTCCAGTCCATAGGTGCTTTGTTGTTTGGTTTATGCTGCAAAGTCAATAGCTGTTGATTCCCAGCTGTTGGTGTAAAGTAAAACTGAAGCACCATATTTTTGTGATTTTAGAGTTACCTCTTAGAAAAGAAGAGGAAAAGTGATTTGGTAGTACTATAAATTTTATATTTCCATGCTGTAATAGGAGGGAAGTGAACCCAGGGTACTGTTGTCCCTTAGGCTCTCCCTCTGTGATAACAGGTCCTGTCCTGCTGACCCATGGAGAAAACCAAACCACTGAGTCACTTCTTGAACTACTGCATTTGGCTCATGGTTTGTGGGGTGGTTTTTAGGCACGTGATAGCACTTGGGTTTAGCAACTGTTTAAGGAATGTGCAGCTGTTGTCTACTTCTCCATCCCCTCCAAACATTGCTGTTGCTCAGGGTTTTGTATCAGTCCACAAGGATGTTGAAACAAAACACCATGAAACAGGAATAAACATAGGAATTAGCTCGGAGGTGACCTAATAACTATTTGATAGAGGAGGAATTCATTTGTGACCCAAATTAGAAACAAAATTAAAACAACTCTTCAAATGTGTTTTCTTTCTGCTTTCCTCTGCTCCTCTAGGAGTTGAAATGAGAGAGGACATGACAAAATACTGAGCTGGATATAAAATACTGCTTTCTTTGCTGAGTTTGGCCCTGCTGTAATCCTAACTGCTTGTGACTGAGCAGGGTTTGAAGGATCACAGGCCAGGGATTTTTTGATTTGCTCTTTAAATAGATTCATGTGTGAATGAGGCATCCCTGGCTGTGTGACTCTCAACTGGTCTTTTGTGAAATTTTGTGTATTTTTAGCAAGACACTCTGCTTCCTAGTCCATTCTTGGGCCAAAAAATTTTTGTTTTTCTCAATTAACAGACAAACCTTTTTGGCATGACTGAGTTTTGCTGTGTGAGCAGTATTCCAAGTCCTTGCCTGCAGAAGTTTAGCTGGCATGGCTCTGACACAGGCTGGAGTCTTGACTCTGGGCTGCGTGTGACCAGCTGAGATGGTGACAAACCCTCTAAATCGAAAACTTCTCTGCTTACTGTTGCACAGCTTCTTCAAGCCATCCTCTCCTTTTTTTGAGGCTAATGATCTTCAGCCCTTGTTGACTAGCACATTGATTTTTAAATCCCATTGGAGATGTCTTATGCAAAGACTATACCTCTTGAGGTATACAGTGACATAGAGGACATTCCCAAGGGAACACCATCCTCTGGAGAGGGCCCCTCAGCACCAGCTTCCCTAGTTCCTTGGACATGGCTTTTCTCTTAAGGTGGTCCTTGCAAAATGCTCTGTCACAAAGGCAGCGTTCTGAATTTAATTTTATTACTGTTTTATTGGACCCAAAGAAGAGCAAAGAGGGAAATTCTGCAGGTCACAAGGAAGAGTGGATGTGGTTTAGCCACAAGAAGTACTCAGTGTGGTGTGGAGAATTTACTGCACAGAGGCACCTGTTTTTAATTAATCTTTTGAACCAAATTGGTTCTAGCAAACTAATTCCATTAACAGGCTAAGCAGAATAATGACAGGCACAGCTGCTATAATTCCTTGTTATGCTTCTAGTTAAAACAAAATCCTCTTTGCATCAAAAAACACTAATCGAATGTGTTCGTTATGAAATCTTTGTTAGTTGGGCACATCCAAATGTTTCACCTGTGTTTTCATAATTTTTCCCCTCCCTACTATAAGAACAAAGTATGTAAATGATGAGGTGATTTCTCCCCAGAGAAACAGAGCTAATTGGTGTATTAATGTTCCTGAGATAAATCAAATTGAAATCCCCTGCTATGCTTAGCTATAGGGTAGATGTTCATATTAGGTCTAATGTTATTTGGGATTATTTCAGTTGTTTTTTCAGTTTTGAGTTGGTTGCTCACTTACCAGCCAGATCTGTGTCTAACTAGTCAATTCTGGTCTTCAGGGAACTTGAATGTGCTTGAATTATGGTCTCACTGCTAGGAAAAAGATCATGTCAGACCATCAAGCTCAGTTATTTAATCCCTACTAGTACTAAAGGATGGCCAGAGAAAAGGGGACAGTGTCAATGTGTACACTGGGTGCTTGTTCCTTGTATGTGGTCTTTCCCCTGCTCCTGCCTGGATGTCCTGCTCCTTGAGAATTGGCTGCAAGTTGGTGATGCTCTACTGAATCCCACCCATGATTTTAGCCTCCTCTCCATCCTTCAGCTGTGAGTTCCACAGTGCAGCTGTAAACAGTGCAAGAACAACAGCCTTGCTTCATTTGGTTTAAATGATTTGTCCTTGTGTGTGCCCTAAATCACCAGGGTACCTGTGTCTCCAGCTAAAAGGCCAAATGCTTAGGGAGGAGGGAAATATTGTGGGGTGTGAATGATCAGGTTGTGGAGTAGGCAAAATGTGAAACCCAAGGAGGCAAGAGAGGAATGTGGGTTCAGACCTGGCTCATGGTCTAGCACTCAGCCTTCGAAGGAATGCTTCCTGCTGCCATACTTGTCATGTGCCTGTGCAGGGATGTGCTGTGTGCTGCTGCCCTTCGGAGATTTACAGCTTACCCTTGAGATCTGATGTTGCTAATTTCTAAAGTGCTAGTTTTCCAAACTGGATTTATCACTAAGAAACAGACGAGGTTTCATGGATTAGGCTCAAATCATCCACCCTGAGAGACAGTGTAGAAGGAGGAGGTGCTGGCATGGTCTGCAATTCTTCCCTGCTGGAGCAAGTGGGAAGCATAAACCTGGAGTGAGCCCAGGTTGTCTCCTGAACCTGAGACTGGGCACTGCGTTTTATTCATGCTGCAGTGTTTTCACCGAAGTTCTTGCCTGTAAGCGTCCTTCTTCTGGGATGTCATATCTCACTTCATTACTGTGAGGAAGTTGTAAAGCTTTCTGGTCTTGTTAGCAGCAGCACCATCTCCTGGTGTGCTGACTTCAGGTCTAGCTGGTGACACATCCTGGCTCCCTGATGTGAGAGTTGACTGGCTGGAGCCATGCCATGGGGATTTCATGTCCAAAAGCATCCTATCTTCAGATGGCATGCTCTTGTTAGCTGCTCCAGTTTCCTTGTGTATTTTTGTAATGCATAAAACCCCATTAGAGCCCTGATGTGCATCTGGGGTCTCTTACCCTACAAACATAAAGTAAAAAGGGTATTGTTAAACTCTTGGGAAAAGCACTGGTTTGCTATGCTGGGGCTACAGCTGCTTGCATGCCCTTAGGGACATGATACTGCCCTACCTGGCTGGGTTTTATTGCCTGCAAGAGCATATGTGGGGCAGCTCTTGCAGTCAGTGAGCAAGCTGGCATTTTTTAGACTTACACTGTGAATAGATGTGAGGAAATGGGCTCTTGGTTTTTGTGGAAATGATGTTTTCAGTGAAGCACAAGGGAAGGGAAGAGGGAAATCGAAGTCACTGAGATAATTTTGAAACTGTCTGCCTCACTGAGATTTTGCTGAGTGATTTCAGAAGTGACGTTCAGCACAGCTTATCAGCTTAGCTTAGGAAGAACTAGAAATTAGAGAGTGATGGAGGCCAACCTTCAGAGACCAGCTTTGTCAGAGAAGGCAGCTGCCAAGCAGAGCTTTATGTGACTTGCACGCAGTGGAGCAAGACTGTGGAAATCCTTATGGCTCCATTTGCAGTAGCTTGCTGCAGATAAACAAATGCACAACCCTCTGCTGACTGCATCCATCCTCTCGCATAGGTGTGTGTCAGCAGGCACATACACACACCCTCTCACTAAGCACATCCATGTCTCCACTTTCCCACCTGAGGTAGCTCCGAACCTTCTCCAGAAAGATAAACAGGAATGCGGATCAACCAGTGCTGTGATTGCTCCCCATCTGGGTTAGTTTCTGCTGTGTTAGGGAGATGCAGGTGTCCAAGCTGAAAGCTGCTGGGCATTTGCGATGGCAGTGTCAGGAGGTGAGTGCAAGCAGCTGCAGCACCCCTGCAAAGGGAGTGTTGTACCCAGCTTGATCAGCCCTCAGGTCACGGGGCTGCATTCTTTCTATGGAACATGTCTGTAGTTTTTCCTGTTGCTCTCTCTCTGTCAGTGCAGATTGTGAATTACGTGGGTGTTCTGCAGGTAGCAAAGATGATATTCAATCTGCTTTTTTTTATGGTTAACAATCTAGGGCCACTTTTCTCTAGAAAAAAAATCCAGGCTATCCAGTGGAGTTATGCCAGCAACATGCTTGCAATTGAAGGCTGATTGGAAAATCTCTTTGCTTCTCTGTGAATAAACCCCTGACACCTCATTTCACTGAAACCCCCAGAGAGCGGTGTGCAGCTTCTTCCTATAAATACTGATGAAGGATGCTAAAAGCAGAAAGGCCATCCATTGCTAATTACAAAGCTGTTTCTGCCAGGCCAGTAAAAGATGTTTTATCTACTCTTTGCTTTCAAAACTCACTGTATTTGCATGAATTGATAACAATTTCTCTCTCTCAGCTTACATTGACTATGATGATGTTTGAACTACAGTTCCCAGAGTATCCAGCAAAAGCAGTACTCCAAAAACTCAGAAAAACACCAACAAACCAAGGAAACACCAATAAAAAAAGGCCCCTAATCCCACAGCATCAAAGTAATAATCACTGTTAACATTTCAAGGCTTAATGCTTCAGCCATGGTACTTAATCGATAATTGAAATTGCAAGAGAAATGTAATGCTTGAAATTCATGCAGTTAATTTTATTGCTAGCACTTGTAATTTGAAAGCAATTCTGAAATCAATATGACTTTTTTTTTTTTTTTTTTTTTTTTTGCACAGAATGAGAAAGCCTGGAGTAGATTCAGCCACAAACAGTTCAGTATTTAAGTGGGATCCACTGTTCCATGAGACACCAGTATTAATTCTATACATTTCCCCCCCCCCCCCCAGCTGTAAATAAGATCTTCCCTATACCGTTTGGGTGCATTTAATGTGTGTAAGTTGTTAGAGATGGTATTTCTCAAAGGCTTCAGATGCCACTCTCAGGTTTTCTCTCTGCCCCACAGGTTGCTCTGAATGCCAGTAGGGCTGTGGGAGTGGGGAGAGGGCAGAAGTTGTTCCCTGCCTAAATCCTGTTCATTCTCAATGAAACATGCTCCTGCACTGCTTTCCAAGCTCTCTATCTCCACTGCTGCAGGCTCCAAAGGAGCTATTAATTAAGGCAGGAGTGTGCTGGGGTGATTTGTACCTCTCTGTCTTCCCAATGAGCTCATCAGGAATGGGCTCCTCTGGGGCTTATGGGAGCTGCAGTGAAGGTAAAGTATAAGATCTTAAGCTGGAAAAACACTGCAATGCTCTGGTTTTGTCTCAAGTAATTAAAGCTTCTGTATATGCATTTGCAGACTAGTCAAGAGGCTAGCTGGGATGATTGGATCCTTCAGAGATGTCTGTTTGTGCTGCAGGTGTCACTGTGTTGTAGAAAACTTGGCCTGAATTAATGTCTTGGGCCTCAGTGGGATTGGAGAGGCTTTCTGGGCAGTCCTGGTGGGCTTCCCTGAGATGTGGGAGACCTGGAAAGGCAATCATGGTGTGTAGAGTTGAAGGGGTTGTTATGTATGTCTTGCAAATAAGTATTTCATCAGGAAATTGGCCTGACTCTAGCCTTAGACTTTCTCTTTCGGGAGAGTCCAGGCAGTTTTGTAACATCCCACTCTCTTTCTAAACTGCTGAAGCTTGGCAAACCCTGCCCCCTGTCACCCCAAAAACCCACCTCATTTACCTTCATTGAATCCAAAGAAGGGTTTTATTAATTGACACTGGTGTGTGTATCTGTCTTGTTGGCTGGAGGACCTTCAGCCTTATGACCTTAAGCAGCTCAGATGCACGGTGGCTTCTGGGCCGGCCCGCCTGGTGTGTGAGAGTTGGCAGCTTGGATATTCTCCATATGCCTGTGCTTCCCCTGTTCCAGTACAATTGCAGTTACAGGCACAGTAACAAATACCACTTATTTTGCAGACTGCCTTTGTGGTGCTGAAGTTCAAAGGTTCTTTTTGACAGAAAAATCTACGATGACACACGCTGTGATCAAGAGCTTGCGCCTGGTTTGTGAGGCTGTGGTGTAAGTGGAGAGCAGCACGGGCCCTTCTCCCCTGAGCAGGGATTGGGACCAAACCTGCCATCCAGGCTGTCTCACTTGCATATTCAAACTGCTGGCATCCTCTTGATCTCTGTGGGAGCGCTGACAAATGTAAGAGCAATGGTTTCTTTATATGAAAATCACCTAAATAACCTAATTTTAGAATTAACAATGATCTGATTGTTTTCCAAAATACCTTTGGTGTGTAACTTCCAATGGCTGACTTTGTAGAGGGGTTATTTAAATAAGAAAGTCCTTTTTTTACCTTTAGTCTCATCTCTTAATTTATCAAGCTCATTAAGTGATCTTACCCAGGGACACTTTGTTCCTATGCAATGCCCTCCCCCCTCTGAGTCAACGGAAGACATCTGTGCACACACAGGGTGTGTTACTCCTATCCTGTAAATTGTATGCAAGAAGGGTGGTGCTTTCTCATTCATTTGGCTTCATCTTAATCTTTCTCGATTCAACCCGAGCTCAGCTGAAGTACATCACAGGTTCTTCAGCTAATTAACGTGATTACAACTGTCTGCATCAGGTTGGGAGATTGAGTTAGAAGCTGTCAAGATCCCAATATACTGGAGTCTCATTACTGGGTCTCTAGTGCAGCCACATATAATGAAATTCAAACAGATCAGGTTAAATTAGATTAGCTAATGGCATTCTCATCTTCTCAGTTTAATGTAATTCTGAACAGTGACTCTTTAGTTTACTTACAAAATAAAGGTTTCTTTGAGTTGGATTTGACCTGACCCTGCAGGCCTGAACTCTTTGGACCTCTGAGAAATTAATGTTCAGGATCTGAACTCTGTGGGCTTGGTTGGTAGGTAGCTTTTGGGGGTCTTGTGCTAGGGGATCTGGAAGTAACTTGGTGCTGGGAGAGGAGGTTCTGCAGTGCTCTTTGTTGGTGTTTGTGGGGTGGCCCCAAGGGACTTGCATGGTGGCTCTCTCCTGCCCTCAGTGACTGTAGGTGGGATAGAAGTACAGAGCAACTGCCTGGGCCACAGGTCCTGTACCTCAGTGCAGAAACAGAGGGGCCAGAAGAAATTGCCTCTGTTGCAACACACTGTGAAATGTTTGTTTTGTTCTATTAGCAGCTCAGTCTTTTGTCCTAGTACTGAGAAAGAGGAAGGATGGAGCAGGCACCTGATAGCGAACTCCAATGAGTTGATGCTCTTGTTTCAAAGTAGACAAATTTCTGGAAATACAGTAGCACTTGTTTTTTTGGCAAACTAGGGGGGAGAGGATATTGTGAAATATTAGAGGCAACGTCTTGCACGGTCCCTTAGCAATCCCCAGCACAGGCAGCAAAAATAGCAGTGCCAAAGTGAGTTAGAGCAGCCTTCAAAGCTTGATGAGGAGCTGCAGAGTTGTGCAGAGCTGCACAACTGCAAAGCTGCTGAAATGTCTTTGCTGTGACCCCTTTTTGTAATCGGCAAGGCAACAGGCAAGATGTAATGGAAGGTCCCTGCCTGTCTGTCACTGCCTCGGTGTGATAGTCTGTGCCAGTGGAAGATGCAGAGTCTGAAGATTCACTGGGTTTGGCAGGGTCCCAGTGCCTGCTGGGGGCTGTGCTGAGTGAAGGTCCCTGGTGTTGTGTGGCTGCTGCTAACCCTGGAGTGACACTGGATCTTTATGAAAGTGGCAAAAGCTGCTTCTCTCTTTAACTTAAAGAGCAAATAGTGTGAGTTAGGAAAGGGTTTGTGTCCTGGTATCCTCTTAGCAGCAGAGAGCCAGGGAAGCACACAACAGTTGGATAGATTTGGAAAGAAACTGTATTTATTGTATTTTTCTGTCTTTACAAAAGCTGCTTCACTTCTTGAACTCTGTCAATGTGTGGCACCTTTTTCAAGAACTAAATGCACTTGATTTGTAATGGCATTGAGTATGGATACTTGGTGTCACTGTCTGACAGCACCAGGGCTTTTGAGAAGCTATTGGGACTGTGTTCAACTCAGGTCCCCACTTTTCCTGACTGTGTGGTGTCTGCAGCCAGCACATCAGTGTTTGTTTCCCACTGCCATGATCAGAGTCCCACCATAATCACATGAAGCTTTTATTCTCTTCCCCATCTTCCAGAAAACTGAACAAGTTTTGGTTAGAAAAAAAGTAACTTCTGGTCATGCAGTGATACTCCTAAGGGCTTTAAGCTCTTCTCTAGGTGGTATTAATTTGGTAGCATCTCCTGGGAAAAATAAAGGTCTCTGAGCAAAAGCAGGTGTCCTCCATCCAGTTTTCTTTTAAGAGGCTCTCCTTGCTGTGACATCTATGCTGTGTCCTCTGTGGGGTTGGTGGTTTGGCAGATATATTGTTCCTGTGAGTGTCCACCCGCTCGCCCAGGATGATGCACTGTGTTGAAGGCACAATACACTTTTGCTGATTAGGGGATGCTGCTGGGTCTGGAGGAAGTTATTCCTAGCAGGACTCCTCTCTCCTTCCTTAACACGCATGTCTTCTTAGCTGCAAAACCCATTGCCAGCATAATAGCTGTTTTCATTGCTTCACTGGGAGTAGTGAGGTTAACATCTCGAGCAGCAGCTAAAATAGACACAAGCAAATAGCACAATAGCTTAATCCCTTGGAAATTACTCTTTTTCAGTATGGAGTTATGTTTCCTTTTTATCTCCCCGCGCTTTCTTTTAAAAGGCAGAATTACATTTTATTTACAACTGGGCCCAGGACCTGTAGTTTGCTGCTTCTGCATGCAGAGCCACAGGATAATCCTCTAGATATTCTTTTCCCTAGATCCTCTGGATAGTCTTTATTCTGGCTAGAGGGTTGTGAGACCTTGGCAATGGAGGGTGGAGCAGATCAACCACAGTATCTCATCTTTCTTAAATGTGGCCCATTGCAAATAAGGTTCCTCAGTGGAGTAACATCTCTCTGGTCCCGCCTGTAGTGGAGCTGGGAGCAAGTTCAAGTTGTCACTGCAGAGATGAACAGCTTCCAACATACATAAATATCCACTCCTTCTCTGTTGATTCTACCACTTCCCTATAAACAGACACATAGTCACTCTCCAAGTGAGCCATCTGGGTTTGACAGATGTCGCTGGCTTTTTCTGGACCCATTGTTAAATGGGAAAAAGGGAGGGAGTATTCTGAATTGAAGGAAATAGCTTCTGATGGCAGTCTGCAATTTCATGGGCTGGGAGATGAGCTGCTCTCCTTTCCTTCATTGCCATCATCTTCATTGATTGTAATCTGCATTCACAGCCTGGGAAAAATCACTTCTTGTGCGAAGTCCTGGAATTGTCGCTTTTTGGGGAAGGAAGTTTAGGTGTACTTTTACTCTTGATGCAGAACTAGTGGGGTTTTTTGTACTTCTGTGAGATGAAACATTGGTTTCTGAAGCTGTATAGTCAGGTCGATAAAGCTCTGCTCTGGGACTTAAGTCCCATACTCTGGATGCCTTTTATCCAATCTGATCCCAACACTTGGCAGATGCTGGTACAAGGTAAAGGCCCCCTCCTCAAAGCTACGTGTACTTGTATATTCTTGAAACCTGTTTGAATCATGATATTTGCTTCCTAATGTAGAAAGATCCCCATGTCAGATCATTTCTGACAAATCATGAAGTTAGTCAAGTTGACATTATGGCTAAATACCAACATCAAATAGCAACATTATGCTATCATTATTATTTTTAATTGTTGATGAAAACGTGAAATACATCAACTTTCTGAAAGTGATAGTATTAAAAATAGAAGGGGAAGTGTATATGAAGTGCTAAAGGTCATACATCAGAAGTGAATCTCGGGGAATTTATTTAATGAGAGTCTGTGATGAGAAGCTTTGCTTCTCCTTTCTAATGTGTGTGGGGGTGAAGGTTCAAGCTCTGATTGACACACACACACAGAGGTTTTCCCCTCCTTGGAGTTTTCTGCCATGCTCGTGGTTCTGCTGGTGGTGGTTGTGAGGCATCTGGCACAGAAGACGATGTGTAGTTCTGGGCTGAACATGGACATGTGAAAATGCAAATTATCACAATACTTCATGGAGAGCAAAGTCCAAAGGGCACATTTAGGACAACTTTGCTAAAATTGCAGATTTTTATACTTGCTTTTAGGGTTTATTCAATTAGCTTTAAAAAAAGAGGAGAGAAGCAGGGGAAGCACTGTAATTACTCAATCCTGCACATGTGGCAGCTCACCAAGTGTGAAACTGTCAAAGATAGAAGTTTGCTAAAGAAATCTGTAAATACTGAAAACCACCTCTGCATTATCTTCCCTGAGAGATATAATAAATAATGGTACTACATAACCTACTTTCAACTCTGAACCCTGGATCCTTGTCAGCCTTTTGGAGTATGTGTGTGAAAAGTCTTTGTACAGATTGCTGCTGTGCTCTCAGATTTGACACCAAGTCCCAGAGTTGACACCAACTGTTGCTCCCAGCTGTTCTGTGTTTGTGCTATAGAAGTGTTTCTATTTTGTCAGCTTCAGATGTGTTTCTAACACAAAGGTTCCTGCCCTGCACTGTAAAATTTTCTGAAAAGATTTTGTCCCTACTGTGTATCCCGCAGTGAAGTGTTTTCTTGCAAATGGTTCTGGAATGGAGCTCTGGGTTCATGCTTTTATGTGACTCTACGGAAAAATGGCAATTTCTCCAGAAGGATTTGACTGTACAATAATTGTAAGGGAAAACAAACAGAAATCAAGTGGCCAGCATTTTGTATCAACAGGCATTTTCTCAAGTTAAAAACCATTTGTTGAAATGATTTGCATTTAAAGTGGGATTTGGGGCATACACAGAGCTTCAAGTACCTTTCCCTGTCCATCTGCCCCTTCTGTGCTCTGTGGCATCCATGAGCCTTTCTGTAGGAGCAGCAGGAACATCAGTTCACACTGTGGCCACCCTTGTGAGCTACCACAGCTCCCTTAGGTATGATAAAGATACCTAAGGCTCTCCCTGCTGAACTCTGTCTTGGAGCTGTTTTATCAGCACTAGACTCTTCTTGTGATTTCCTTGCTCCTCACCTACATCCCCTTCTCCATCCAGCCCCACTGCTGTGCTCCTTTTATTTTTTATAGCTTGTTGTGATGTGTGTTCTCTGATGGCAGAGGAATAACTCCAGAGTGCTTTGTCCTGCTGAATGCTGGGGCTCAGCCTAGGACATTTGCAGAACTGGCAGTCCATGTCGAAGAACTGAGCCTGAAGGATCTTATATTAGGGTGAAACAGGCAAATCTGGGAAACACAAAGTGTTGTGGAGTCGAAACTTCAGTACCCAGACTGGGAGACAAAGAGTCTTGGTGATGAATAGAGCGAGTAGTATCGGCTTGATGCGTTTATTTTGCCCATCAAGATCAACTTGCTGGAGGTGCCTGAAAGCAGGACTTGCTGGCTGTGCTGAGGAAGTGAATGCTAACATGAAGTCTGGGATTTCCAGTGGGCTCCATGGAAATGACATACTTAAATCACTGTAAATGGTGGCATTTAGTTCCCTCCGGGGATACTTGGAAAGCCCTGCCCTGCAAATGTGAATCGATTACAGCTTTGTGAAGAGAAGTGTGATAAAGGGGTTTGAAAAGCTCAGTGAGGGATGGGAGGCCTCTGCAGAAAGGGATCTGTGCATTTAGGAGCTGAAATGCTGTCTGAATCAGCAACTGGATGAATTGGATTTGTTTCAGGGGTCAGTGCCCAAACAAATATTTTCAATAAGAAATTCATAAGCCTTTATTAAACCTAGACTGAGGCCACCCTATACTGTCTGAGACAGTGAAGGAAAGAGACTCAAGATAAAAGGTTTGCATTAGTATTGGTAGTTATGTTTAGCCAGGGTTTTTTTTTAGCCTTACATAAAGGGAAAACGACTCCAGGAGATGTCTGTGAAATGACAAAAGAGACACTTGGGACATAATTTCTCCTTTTGCATGAATTTTCAAAACACCTGAAGCTAGAAAAGCTTTATCCTCGATAGTGTCCCACGAAACTCAGAATTTGCTTTCAAGTGAAAACAGCTGGAAACACACATGGATGAGGAGAGGGCAAAATGCTGCTTTGAAGGCGTTAACAAGCACGTGGAGCAGAGTGCTCTGTTGGCAAAGCCTGCTTGGATTTTTTCGGAGACATTAGTCCAGGCTCCTCACAGAAGATGTTTAAGGAAACAAAGCAGCAGTGGAAAAGAGAGAGTTAGAAGAATAGTTCGTTAAAAGATGAACAGACAGTACAAGTAAATAATGCCTTTTCCTGGTGGAGAGAACTCACCAGCAGAATATTGCGAGGTCTCATGCTGAGACCTTGTATCTTTCAAATATTAATCAGAGACTTGAAAAAAAGAACAAAGAAGAAAAGAAGTTTTGGCAGCACAGCAAACTATTTGGAGTGGTAAAGACAGGCAAAGTGCAGGGATGTGGAGAAGGGTATTCTGAAACAGAATGATGGGATGCTAAAATGACAGATGAATTTCAGGGTAGGAATATGAGAAGTGATTCACATAAAAGTAATTCTGCATGTACGTAAGGCAATGAGCTGTGAGATGCCAACAGGCTCTGGGGACTTGAGGTTCTGGGTTATAAAGTAGAGCTCTGTGGTGGTATTGGCTCAGTGCTCAGCAGTGATCAAAACCAAATTGAACATTAGAAGTTATTAGCAAAGGCAGTGGGAAGAAAACATGCTGCAGCTGTGCAAGCTTGTGTTTGCACTGCCTTCTGCTCTTTATCTCCTGGCTCTGGAACAAACCAAGAGAACTGGAAAGAGGCTCAGAGTAGAGTTAATTCAAAGGTATTGGGTTGTTTTTCTACCAGGAATTTTCAAGGAAACCAGGGTTCCTTAGACTATGAAAGAGAATGGCTAAAGTGAAATACAGCAGCAGTCTGTAAAAACCATCAGAGATGGTGAAGATAAATAGGGAGTGATTTCTGGTGGTCCATCTTCATCGGGTGAAACGCAAGATTGCACATTTTGTTTGCAAGGGGGGGAGGGAGTGCAGCTGTAGCAGAGCATGTGAAATAAAGTTGTAATCATGGGTGCTGTGGCCTTTTTGTAAATGTCTAGGAAGCCTCTAATGAAATGTTAATTGAGTGGTGGATTGGCAGAAAGGTATCCTGGGAGAGGAAATGGTGAGTGCATGACTGGAGACAACGTGATTTGATTTCTGCATACCACACTAGGGTGGTAATTCATGCTGTTCCCTGGTTAGTGTATACTGTAATTGTAATGCTGCTCTTCAGCCCACGGCTGTCATGGTATAGGTGCCATTTGACAACATGTGATAGTGCTTTGGCTTGGTTTGAGACTGAAACTTCAGCCCAATGGAGCACGTAGGTCTTGGGAGAAGCATTCCCTGGGAGACCTGGGTGTCTTGCAGACCCAGCTTGTTGTGGGAGATAATTAGCTCCATCAAGCTTGTTGAAATCTGTTCAGAGAGGGGCTGGGAGCCAGTGGCTTTGCTTCTTGTCACCACCCATGCCATGGCATGCTTACACTGAAGAAGCAAAACAGATGAGATACACTTCCAATCATAGTATCTGGGTTTTATCTCTGTTAGTAAAAAGAAGAACGTTAGAAGGAAGCTCTGGAAGGGGGAACAACCTTCAAATTAGTTTCATTTTCAATCTGGACAGAGATCTTGAAGATCTCATTGTTTGTTGCATCAAGCTGAGATCTTTGTCCTTGCTCAGGGCAAGTGTTACCCTGTCAGAATGAAATGTTTCTGGGATCTGAGTGCCTGCCAGTAATGGGTCTGTGGACCATGTCAGGCTTTTTTTTTTTTTTTTTAAATCTCTTTTATTTCTAATATAATTGTCTGCGTTTAACAAATTATATCTGAGGTTGCTACCAGGGTTTTGTGTTACTGGACTACATCCTGTGCATGTTATTTTGGCTGCTGCTCCCCCTACCATGGAGTGATTTCTTGACAGTGAGGGTCGAGTTGAGTTGGGTCAAAACTCAAAACTGCCAGGTAGATGTCCGGTCTTATTTAGAACATCCTACCTGGGGTTTTGTTGGTGTTTGGGCATTCTAGAGCCATCTGCATTGATTATTGTATGTGCTAAGGGCATATGGCTGCCCTGAGAATAAATGACTCTTTTAATGAGCAGAGTTTGTCTGCTCACCTAAACATTAGACTGAATGGATGTTCAATGCGTTTAGCTTTGTACAAGGCTGAGACTGCAACTGCTCTCCCATCAGGCTTCAGCTCTTTGGATTTACCCCTGGCTGCTGTGAACTTTCCCTAGAATTACTTTGGTGATGTGAGAAGGGGTGAATAAGAGGACTTGACCTGTTCTTTAGTGACACTCTTTTTCAAAACATCAGGCCTTTTTAGATCCCAGATTGCTTTTCAATGCACAACCTTTATTCAGACTTGAATCTACCACTTTCTGTTGATTGTTTGCCTCTGTTTTTCTAGCCCTGAAATTTTGGATAATTTTAAGTATTAGTGTCTGTTAGAAATGCACATATTACTCTCCACTCTCTCATTTATTACTTCCCATGAAGTCCCGCTGTTAACTGCAAGCCAAAAAAATTAACCTTGACCAGTCAAAAAGAGCTTTCCAAGGAGTAGCTGGGGTAGCTGGTGAGAGAAGTGTAGTCACAGTACTCCCAAAGTAAGTTGACTTCTGCTCTCTGAGAAAAACCACAATATAACTTTCTTTGTCAGGCCAAATTTGTAAACTAGAACAAATTTTTTTTAGTTGTTCAAAGGTTTGTCTGCTATTGTCTTTTTCTGAATTGTTGTAATGAAAAAATATAACGGGGAAAATAAGCTGATAATTATAGGATGAATAAATTCTTTCTAAATCTGAGAATTAATAAATCCAGAACAAAAGAGTCGAGGCAAATAAGATTTGCAATATCTTATAATAACCCACTGGCCTGGTGATGTGTGTGGGATACTGCAAAGGAAGATATTTAACAATGTGTTCTTATATGCTCGATAGGCCATTTGCACCAGCAAGGTCATGTTCCCTCCTGTGTGCTGCTGCTTGTGGACCAGCAATGTTTCCTAAATAAAAATCTATATAAGTTGAAAAAGGTCACAAATGTCCTGGATTTTGCTAAGTTCTCTGCTCTGAAAGAAAAGCCCTGGAAAAATGGATGATATCTGAAATTGTGCCCTTTTTTCTGGATGTTCCACTAATTCCCTGATGAATAGCCAAAGTGAAGTCCCTCCTAGAGCAGGCAGGTGAAAGTGAGCAGGATGAACCCTGATGAATGTAAATGAGGTTTGAGGCACCTTTGTCTTGTGGAGGTCCCCATGCTCTGTCATCCTGAGGCTCTTGCATTGCAGACTGGAGGGACTACCAGGGCTCTCCTGAGCTCAGAGCATGTGGATGGGACTGTGCTGTCACAGAGGCTGCGGTGGGCCCCTCTGTGTTTAAAGGAATGTTTTCCTCCATATCAACAGCAGCACAGACTCATGAGCTGGCACTGTTAGCATGTATGTTTTCCCCTCACACAGTGCAAGAATAATTATCCTCTCTCAGCAGTGCGACTGCTTCTTCTCCCTCTGATTTATGGAGGCAAAGAACTCATTTGAGAGGATGAGTCAGAAGTAATTGAGCTCCAGGGGGATGTATTTCATGGCTTCTCCTCTTTATTTTTGCCCTGTACTACACCTCATGGTTACCAGTTCTTTGGCCTTCCAAGGAACATTCAATAAAGCTTAGGAATGAGCTCGGATCTTGGTTCACGTTTAGAAACCGACCTGCTTCTGTTAATCAAGAATGTGACACAGTGATAGTCTATCAAGATTTGTGATATTGTCATAAATATAATATGATTTATAGTTGGCTATTCCCAAATACTTGGCACCTCCTATGGTATGCAGGATAAGTGCAAGAGCTGCTCTGCAGGGACTTCCACATGCAGCCAGTGCTGGAGTGGGGTTTGGCGGCTGGTGAGTTGCAGGGAGTGGTGCTGGGTTTAGTTGCAGAACATAAATAAAGAGGATTGCGAGGTATAACTGAAGCTCTGGGAAAGACAAAGTCCAGGGAAAGCTGTAGGGAAGTGCTTGTGCTGCTGCAGAGGCAGCCAAAGTCATGTGTCAGTTTGTGTGTGAGTACGATGCTGATGCTTGAGTCATGCAAATAGACCCCAAAGGATAACGGATTGATGGCATGGCCTGGGCAAAGGTGGGATACAGAGCCATCACTTGCTGAACTGATGTAAGCAATAGATGGGCAGTAGATGTATTTTGCATGTTACTGGTAAAGGTCTGTGGGCTTGACTCTGCATGATGTTTGGAGAAGGTTTTTGAGTCCCACAGTGGGTGAATATCAAGGCAGCATGGAAGATCTGTGGTGGTCTGAGCTGCTGGCTATCTGTCTGGCAGCAAAAAATGAAGTTTTTATTACCCTCTTGAAATAATTCCAATCTTGTTGTGGAAGTGAGTGAGGCACTGATGTTCACAGGGGCCTTAATCTCACAGGCAGGATTTGAATTGAGGACTTGACTAATCTCTTCTACCTTTCTAGAAGGGCATGGCAACCAGTTAATCTGGAAGCCTTGGGTAGTGCAATTCAAGTTGGGATGTCTGCTTTTTTGCTGGTTTGGTTTCTCCTTCTTGTGTATGTATTCTTTTTTTAAGTTCAAAGTTTTTCCTGCATAAGTGCTCTGGTGGTAGGAAAGAGTGAGACGGCTCATGAGGTGCCCCATTCCCCTGCAGTTTTGCTCGATGCCTTTGCCATTGGCTGAAAAGGCTGCCAAATTCAGTTGCTGGCTTCTTCCAACTTGGGACTGACTGATAAACTTCTGTACAAGCTGCAGTGACTGATGACTCTGCTTTTGCATTTCCATTTCTATTTACAGTTTAATTTATCTCTCTCTCTGTCAAGTGCTTCTTGAGAACACTTCAGTGGCTTTTTCCTTCAAGTGTAGCAAAACCAAACAAAAGAGCCTGATGTTTCTTTGCTGGACTAAATAAGTCACTGTTATGATTGATAATGGTGAAACTGGTTTATAATTTATCTAAACAGTGATATACATCATTAAAAACAAAGCAGGCAAACTCCAAGTCCTCTGTGGATCTGATTGCTTTGAACAGCAGATGATCTCTGGGGAACTCAGAGTGGGAGTTCGAGTTCCGAGGGCGCTTTGAAGCATTGTAAGAATTAATCAGGAAAACTGAGGTGATGGATCAACAATTTATTGATTTATATGTGCCTTTGGTGGGTGGAATTGTCTGTTGCAAATGGGCTTTGCTAGCTTTTAGGCAGTAATCCCTTGCTTTTTCCCCTCTGCTTATTTCTGCTAAACAGAATGCACTGTCTCAGAATTAATCCCATTAGTTAATTACAGTCTTCTTTTATCTGTGTCTTCTTTAGCCTGCCGATCCACACTGTGAATGGTGGCATGGGTGGCGTAGTATTTGGATTTTTCTGTGCTATGGTCAACTCACATTTGGCATATGAATGCTTGTGGGGATTAAAATGAAAACAGAAGTGTTGTGGACTCTTCAGCATTTTTCTCAGGTGCACATACTTGTGCTTTTTGTCTGCTAGAAGAGTTTTAGGAAAGTAATGAAAACACAATGAAAATCTGGTTACAGCTAAACCTAAGGAACACGCAAGCCAGCACCTGTAGAAAGTTTTCAGCTGAAGCTGCCAGACTCTCTAAGATACATTTTGCAAACTGAATTTTCCTGAAAAGGTATTTAAGGTTTGCCATGTACGTGCTCTGTCTCTGGTGTGCTATTTGGGCAACGTAATGCATCCAGGTGCTCATTTTGGCAAAGCCATTCTTATGGAGGAAGATGGTGCTTGTGCTTTTCCCTCAGGGCAATGAAAACCTTGATCTGTCTGTCCACCTACCTGATGGCCTTTCAATCTGACCCTTAAAACGGTGCAGTGTCCTCCCATGTACACCTTTCATGGATAGAAAAAGTTGTTTCTCTGTTGCAGATAAAGCTGGTGGTGACTTACTTCCAGTCATGCGAAGTGTTGGGGAGAGATTGAAAACCAAATTCTCTGACCTTTGGGCTATCCTTCATCTCTGAGCTGAATTGCTCCATGGACAGTTTTTTAAATGTGTGGGTTCCTCACTCTGAAGCGCTTCCTCCCCCAGAGATGGAAATACATTGCCATTTCTCTGTTGCTTTGCAGCTGGAGTACTCAAGGCACCAGGATCATAGAATATCTCAAATTGGAAGGGACCCATAAGGATCATCAAGTCCAACTCGCTGCTCCTCACATTCAACAATCACTGTGTTAATCAGAGCTTATTTTGTACTTTGCTGCTTTGAACACAAATATATCCAAATGGCTTAAAGATGGCATGGTTGAGTAGTCATGTGAAACAACTCCAGCCTTCCAAAAAATCCAAAACGCAGGTGGCTGCTAAAAATGATGTTGCCTGGAAAAGTCTTGTGCCCGCTTGATTTACTAAAAACAGTTATTGCTATCAGACATCTGTGGCTTATGTCAAGGGACTTTGAAGGTTAGTAGTAGATTACAAGTAAGAGATAATTTTCTTATTGCAGGGAAGTGAGGCTGGTCCCAAGCTACTGGTAAATCATATTGGTTAGCAAGAGGAGTAGAGGAGATACAGCAGAAGGTGTGGAAGAGGTGTTTGCTGTATGAATCTCAGCCTGGAAGGCAGTGTTGTAATTCAGATGGCAGAGTGTAAGATACCAGATTGCTTTAAATGTGTTGCAATCCTGTGGTGTCGAGAGTTTGATGTGTCCCCAGGGGCTTAGCACTGAACAGCCCCATCTCCGTGCCAGACTTTGGAATCACAAGGTATGCAGAAGCTTCTCTTCCACAAATCCACAGAGACAGGCTGGGTCCTTCAAGTAAATGGATTGCTTTCAGCGTTCAGTGAAAGCCTCGTGCTGTTTTTGATGGCACTGCTGGATAGAAGTGTTCTCATTGCCGTTGGCACTGCCTCGTTAATACTGCATTGCTCCCCTGCCACAGGGATTTGAGGATGATTTAAGTGTCTGTGCATTGTCTCTTTGGAGGAGGGGTGAGAATTGCACGGGAAGCTCTGTCAGATTCGTGGGACCGATGCAAAACAGGCTGGGGTGGTGTGGTAGGAGGATAGTGGAGGGGGGAGAATGGGTATTGAGGGATAGGCAGCATGGCCAGGGCTAATCCACTGACAGGGCTGCAGGCAGCTTCCCTGACTCTGAGATGTGCTGTTCTGGGAGCTGCTGCTGGATGGAGACACTCCAGTGCAAGACATCAGCTGTTATTGACACTGACTGGAATCTGTCTTGTCCAAATTTATATGTCTGCACTGACAGCAAAGAACTGGGGTCTTTCCACTGTCACTGTGAGGACAAGCAGCTGTAGAGCTCTGGCCTCCTTGCCCCAAGGCAGGGATGAAAGGAAAGGGTAAAGGGGCCTCCCTCTAGGCTTTGGGGGCAAAGTCCATGGAAACAGTCTCCTCCTGTCAGTGAAGGAGCACTGAATCCTGCTGCTTTCTTAACAATGGAGGGTACATTTATGCTTTTCCAGGAGCACAATCCCATATGGGAGAAATTTTCTCCCTGACAAAGCCTCTTCTGAAATGAGAATGCCATGTCACTAATGAGTGCACCAAAGAATGTCAGGGGGCACATGAAAGCAGCACAGTGTTTTTAAACCCCTGCATTGCTATGGTGTAGGGTAAAAGGTCTTTTAAATTTGATTTTAAGTCCTTTCGCTGATAAAGATACAGGCTATGGATGAAAATACTCTTTAATCTGATGATACCTGGAGATGAATGTGTTTCTTTTAGATTTTACCTGGAGGGTATGTTGTGTGTTTTGATCTGTTATGCTAAGTAATTGCAAAATATCTTACAAGGTTTGTTGTGGTGCCATCACACACAATTACATTTCTTCCTTCTTCCCTTCTTGCCATTCTGCATCACCCTTTTTCTCTTCTCAATATTGTACATGCAAAATGAATTTAAACAGTTGAGTGGGCAGCTGCTAAACCCGGGAGGCTCCAAATGGTCTTCCAGAGAAAAACCTGAAAGAAATACTTGGAGCTTTTTTGGTCCCAGAATTTTAGGTGGAAAAAGATTGGAAGATAGTTACTATAACTGTGGCTATATATAATCTTTGTGGTTTAAATCTTTTTATTGATATTTTATATCAGGAATGCTGGAATAATTTTCTCCCCTTCCCTCGGTGTTGAGAACAGAATTCTCATTGGTGGGAGGAGTAGGTTTAGGACTGTTCATTCCAGTGCAAACTGAAACTGGGAGCCTTTACAGCATGTTAGGACTTGAAGTGCCAAGGCAGGAGATGCAGTCCCCTCTGGGAAGGCAGCATTTGTGGGGGGCATGTCCCTTGTGGTTCTCTCCCGCCAGCTCCAAGCCAGGCACAGAGAGGACCTGACCCTGCTCATGCTCCATCTCCAGCAAGCATCCGGCCATTGAGTCGTAGAGGTGCTCAATTATTTTGATGAGGAATTGCCTCTTGACCCTGGGAAAGCATTCTGCAAACGTATCCAACCCCATCAGCTTGATGTGGATCAGCAGCTCTGGCAGAGATCGCTGGGTGTTATTTTGCTGCCGTGCTTTGCCATGCGAGGTCGTGGATGGTGATTTTAATGAGTAGCCCTGAATGAGAGCAGCATTTCTTGCAGTTGATAGGGGCTCCCAGGGCTAACCTCACTAGTCACCCAGCCCCAAACCCTGGGTCAGCCTGTCCCCCACCATCCTTGGAGGGGCAAGATTTCCTGAGGCTGCTCATGTCCTCCAAGGAGCCACTTGTCCATCCTTCCCTCTCATTTTCCTGCTAATTGTACCTTTCATGGGGGTGTCTCTGTTTATCCCCTGACACCCTGCCTCAAGCAAGATTGCTTTGGGTTTAGTTACTCAGCAGAGCTGCTGTTTCCTCATAAGGGTTCCCAATGGCTTGCTTCCAGCCTGGTATCCGTGTCCTTTTTATTATTCAAACTGAAATAAATACATGAAAAATGTGTTACTTTAATTGCTATCAGAATATATTTGTTTTTCCCTTAGGAACAGAAATAAGCAACCAAAATGTCATCTGTATTTTTTTTCCATGCTTTTCACTATGAGACCTAGAATAGTCTTGCAGACCACACCCCCTTCAAGCTCAGTCCAACTTTTTCCAATTGCATCTAATGGGATTTCTGTCCCCTTTTCCTCCCTGAGGGCAGTGGCTACCCTTGTTTTTATACTCCAAACCAGCAGCTATTCTGGGGTAGATCATGGGGATAGATATTATAGACCAGCACTGTACATGGACTGTTGAGTGTTGTTTCATAGATAGGGTGGTGGGAAACTCATGTTTCCTCTATCTTGTCCTCTAGCCCCTTCACTAATTATTTATCAGCACTATCATAGCAGTGTCCAGAGGCCTCTGATCAGGTTTCCACTGTGCTATGCATGGCTCAGAGAATTCTTTTGGGATGATAAACGAGGAGTATGAGGAAGAGGAGGGTGGCTGTGGCTGAAGGGTCAGGAAGATGAGGTACGTGATGCCAGAGTAAGGAGCTACTTAAACACAGCATGTTTCTGATGGCATCAGCTTCTTTTTTGTCATGTTTTTGATAAAGATCTTTTGCTAAATGGATCACTGAAGAGAGAGTCACGGACTTTAATCTGATACTGCATTCCTGTTACCTAGACTTGCACTTGTAGGGCTTTATTTGCAGACAAGTATGTTCATGGCAGTGTGCACAACCTCTGTGGCTATGTGGGTGCCTTATCTCTGTGCACCTGTACTGCAGCAGGATGGCTGTCCTGCTGTTATCTATATGTTTGGAAGGATTGGTGCAGAGGGAAAAGGAAGATGCCTCTCTTGAATTCATATCTTAATATCTACAACACTTATTTTTATTTTGCATTGTCAATTAAGTGTCGTTTTGTTGTATTGCCATAACTCCCTCTGCTGGTTAATCTGACACTTTAACCATCTGTTTTGACTGATTTTACATCTAGATGTAGCAGGGTTACGTATTGGAGACTGCCTTGGATGGAAAAAGTGAGGGGTTTGTACCCCCTTTGGGTGATGTATTTGCTGCCTGTTCTTGCTGTGCAGGTTTCCCTCTCTCTGTAGCTGAGTAAGCCCATTCCTCTGATCTCTTGTCCTCTGACTCACAGCTACTGAGTGAGTCTGTAGCAACTCAAATCCCCATCAGAAGGGTTTGAGTCTTTGCTGCAGTGCTGGGCTGCAGCTGATAGATCTGTGGCCAGAGATGCTGGTTGAGGCTGTGCCTGGGAGTGTGTTGTTCCTTGTTCCCTCCTCCACAAGGACCACTGTGAAGAGAAATCCCAGGTACAGTGGGAGCACTGTGCCATGGAGATTGCCAGGAGTTCCCTGACACAGCTAACAGTTACTAACGCCATGCTGAAGCCGAGACTGGCAGCTGTGCTGGGTAGAAATATCTCACCTGGAAGAGTCAAAGGTGGCTTGGAATTTTGATCTCTGTGCTGCTGGGTTGCAGCTGTGTGTCCTGTGTGGGAGCATCACCTGCCTTTGTGGGTATTGCTACTCTCTGCTCAGACAGCACCTCTACCTCCTAGCTCCCTGCTCCACCTGCCCATGGGGGAACACTCTGTCTTTTTTTGACCACTGCTCGTTTCCTCATCCATACGGCATTTTAACACACTGGACCATCTGTGCTGCTTTGACACAAAAATACAGAAAAATTGCCTTTCCCAGTGCCACATAAGAACCACAAAAGGATTGCTTAATTAATATCATCTCAACTACAGAATAAGTACTACATTCCTGCAAAGGTGTCAGTTATTTTCATATTTATATATATAGGCATATCTTTGCAGGAATTTTGGGACAAAAATAATAAAGTGTTCCCCTTTTGCCAGACTAACAGAAGAGACAGATACTATCTCTTTGTTCTCTGGGTATTATTCCTTGCTGCTTTGTATTGAGTTTAATTAAATTCTGGACATCTAATGCTTAGAGTTGATGGATTATATTGAAAACTACATGCTAGCTAGAAGTATTGTGGAGAGAGTGATGAAATGCTCAGGAGCCATTGGGCAGAGCCGTTTTATCCCTATCTGGCTCCTAGGGGTTCACCTTGATTTAGTGCAGAAGTGCCAAAGGTGCCACAAATCTGTGGCTGGGAAGCTGAGATGTGGGTGATTTGGGTCAGATTTAAGGTTGGACCCACACACTGGTGTATTTCTCCTATTTGAAAATGGAATTCGAGGTTAGCTCCTCTTTTCTTTTGGTTTTCTCTGTGCCAATGTAACTGCTGAACTTGGTGAAATTGTGTGTATGCCAAATCAGTATGAGACTGGGGAAAAAAACCCAGCCTTTTAGCGGTGGCTGAGTTACCCTAGGTTTGCTTTAGTTTGAGAAGAGGATGGAATTGGGTGTTTTCTTGTGTAACTAAAGGGTGTACTGAGCTGAACTGTGCACTTCCTTACACACATCCAACATGGCAGTGCAAGAAGTCTAACTTGGGATGTGTGTTCCGTGAGCTAGAGCAGAGTGTGGGGATCCCCTGCCACCTCCAGTCCAGGAAGCAGTGTGGTCACGTCCAGGGTTGCAGAGAGCAACCTCTCAGTGAACAGCTGGGCTTAATTTCCTTTTGGCTGTCCAGCTTCGGGCTGTTGAAGAGGCATAAGTAAGGCAACTTGGGGAGGTGGAGATGAGCTGGTGAAGGAAGGAGAGGTAGCCCAAGAAGGGAAGCCAAGGAGTGGAGATGAGGAACAAAGTCAGAGCTGAGAGAAGGCAGGGAGTAACTGTCTCACCTGGTCAGGGCTGAGCTGAAATCCTCCTCAAAAATCACCATTCTCTAGTGTGTCACATAAGGGGTGAGTTATAGATAAGAGGTTAGGCAGGGCAGTTTCCTTCTCACGTTTGTAAGAGCATCAAATCTGCTGAGCAAAGCCGTACCTGTAAAGTTACAAAAGCTACCTGAATGGATGAGTGTGATCCATTACTTCTTGCAGGGCTGAGATGGTGTAAGGGTACCATAGGGGACAGCAGGGGTCAATCTTGTTGGAAGGGTTAACCCCCCCTGGAGCTGCTGCAGGCAGAGCTAAGTTGCCAGTTCTTGGAGATGGGGGAAACCAGCACTAAGCTGGGCTGGAGGAGATAAAATGCTGTAGCAGTGGAAAGCTGTGGTGTCTCAGCACCCTCCCTGAGAGGTTACAACTGCAGGCAGCCTCTGTGGAACTCAGGGGCTCGGGCAGTGCAGGCGAGTGCCCAGTGTGCTGCAGACCCAGCTGGAGCACTTGTGTCCCTTTGTGCTCAAGTGCTTGTCAGTGTGGGTACCAAAAGGAGGAAGGTTCATCATGACCTGACTGTGCTGCTGCTGCTGGTAGGAAATCAGTGGGCTCCTCATCTATCTTGCTAGACATGCATCCCACGTTCCCAGCTGTGCCTGTTGCCTGTGCTTTATCTGGCAGGGAATTTATGACTCTGGGAAAACTAGTGATGGAGGAGCTGCAGCTCCTTGGTAAAGAGCAGGTTAATGCCCCAATACAGTGCTTGGAAACTTTCCTGGACAGTTTTGACACATCTTAAAAGCTGATGTTTGAGAACTGGACCTGAGGGATCTGCTTGCATTGCACTTGCAGTGATTTGTTGTGGCTGGAAAAAAAAAATCAAAGCTGCAGAACTAAGGAATGTATTACAGTAATTAACTGTGGCCTGAAGAAAGTGAGGGACATCCTGGACACAGAGGAAATTAAATGGAAAGTGGTATTGACCTTATGTGGGATGGAATTGCAAAGAGTTCTGTTTGCCAGGTGGAAATTAATTATTGGATTTTGTCTAAAGCAGAGCTTATGTAAGAGGCATGTCTGTCTTCCAAACTTTGCCACTTCAACTCTTTGCTTCTCTGCTCATTAAAGGGGCACAGGTAGTGATCTGCCCAGTGACAGTTCAAGCCAGCTCAGTGGGGCTGGCTTGCTAAGGCTGCTGATGTTGTTTCCATCCAGGGATGTTTCAGTGTTAGACAAAAATTTCAGTTAATGGGGGGTGAATCAAATCTGTCTGTCTGTCACTCAAAATGCAAACCCTCCATGTGCTGGTGATGGGATGTTGCCTTGAACAGGGATGCCTCCCAGAAAGAGGGTGAGGACGATATTGAGCTGACATCTCCCAGTTCCTTCAGGGTTGTGGGATTGCCTCTTCCCTCTGTTGGCAACCAAGGAAAGCAGCTGCCTTGGCCAGTGCTGCCCATGCTTTGGCTTTCCTGACGCTGCCGACTCAGGCATGTGTAGGATGGGACATCCCAGTGGCAGGAATGGGGATTTTGTTGACAGCAGCTGACATTCTGCACTGGTGACTACTCATCTACAATAGAGCTTCAGAAGTAAAAGGTTTGGACTATCACTGGACAAACAGGGACATTATAACTTGTATGTTTTTGTGCATATCCCACAGGAGACCAGATTGTAGACCAAGACTGGGAGGCGCTTGTCAGACACAGAAACAGTGTTTAATTCATTGATTGTTCTGCCAGAACCCTGACAGTTGTGCTTTTTCCTTTTTCATTTTCCCAAATGCAGAGAGCAGCTCCAGTATTTTTCTCTTTATGTTGACCTTTGTTTGAAATGAAAGCAAAAAAAAAATTGTAGAAAGGCCCAGTGAGAAAGCCAGGAATCAGTCTCCTTTCATCTACTGCATGGCTTATATCTCACAGAAAGGCCATGTGTCTCGTTAAAATATTTTCATCACAATTTGTTTTCTGGAGAAATGATTTTTCAAAGGAAGCAAAACATTACTGAAAATACTTGCTATTTCAGTTTTCATATTTTGCTGGAAGACATTTTTGTTGCTCATTCACATTTTTAGGAAATCTGTGGAAAATGTCAAACATTCCCGACTTTGATTTTATAGTAGAATATGTCCATCCTTTTTCTAGTTGTTCCTTATCAGTGTCTAGAGAACTCGCTCTTTACATGAACTAGCAAAAATAATAAGAAAGATGGGTTTTTTTTAATAGGCATTTCTGCTGAAAAGCAAAACAAAAGCAGAGGAAGGACACAAAGCCCTGCCCCAGTGCAGTGTCCAACAGTGCAGGTCCTACCTGTGAGGTTGCTCTATCCCTGAAAGAAGAAGATAGAAGAAAGCTAGAGCTGCCCTGAAGCATTGCAAGAACATATTTAAGTGGAAATAATAATGATGCAATTATTTTTCCCATGAAAACAACATTTAATTGCAGATTTAATCCTCCCAAAAAGAAAAGCAATAATAATTAAAAAAAAAAAATCTGTATTGCAAAATTACTTTGGGGGTTAATGGTGGGAGATTCCTTTAGTGCTGCTGTTATTATGGAAACTCACTGTGTTTTAATTTTAATGAGGAGAATATTCAAAAGATATCATCAACAAAGACCATATTCTCCTAAAACAGTCTTTCATTGGATGTGCAGAGTTTTGTTGCTGAGGTGGAGGGATAGGGTAGCTGTATATGCAAGATGCTGCTGAATCCTTGATATCTTTGTAGTATTTAGATTTTTGATTTTGTGTGTCCATAACATTTATGGAAATATACTTTTATATCTTATCTGTACTCAAAGAGAGTATTGGGATGTCTTGCCAGTGTGTTTCCATCTCTTTTACCCTTACTGGAGCAACCCAGCTGCAGACTTTCTTTTTTGTGGCTGAAGGAGTGGAGCAGGGTTAGGGTTACATTCTACCTCTTTGGGGACTGTTATGCTTAGTCCCTCAGATTTATTTCCAGATATAGTTCAATGGGCAGCTGAGACATGACCTGCTGCAATGCACCTGCTGAGTGACTGTGGTTCTTTTTGTTGCTTAACCCTGTTCAGTCTCTTCTGGTCTTCTCATGGGGAGAAGCAAAGCAGTGGGAATAGGATGTCAGTACTAGACAAGGTGTTATCTTCTGTAGGATTCCCAAATGATCAGAGGACAGAGGCAGGTCACTTATTTAACCTTGCACTGGGTAAAGATTGAACAGATCTCAGAGAAGCTGTTGGAACCAATGTCCAGACCATGAACTAAAATCCACCTCTTGTCACTGATTTATCTATGTGTTGTGAATACAGCTTGGGGAAGGATGTTAAGGGGATGTCCCATGGAAGCACAGTCACAGTTCCCAGCTCAATTCTGATCAAAGGACTCTGGGCTCAGACCACTTAGGATAGCGTGTGAGGGAGGCAAGGCCTGGCAAGCATTGCTTCAGGCTCAGCATCATTAGCAGTAAAGTGTGACCCTTTCTAACAGATTTGGAGGGAGTGGAGGATAGGCTTGTCACAGATTTTGACAGTCCCTCAATGAAATGTGTGACCTTTCCTAATGCCCACAAGTGCTTGCTGAGCTGGTAAGCCCTGCCCTGCTCTGCCCTATACCATTGCTGCCCTCAGGTGAGAGGGACCTCAGACAGATAGCTGGTGTCTGGCATCACCTGTGGTGCCATCTCTGAACTGCCAGCCTGTGGTGTTTGGGAGAGAGCTAACAGGACTCCTCTGTGCTGCTGCTTAGCTTCAGACTTTTTGTTTTGGTTGTTTCAAGTGAGTGATGGATGAATTTCTCATGTGGATTTTGAAGGGCCTGAAAAATGTTATCCAATGTCTTCCATTTCTCACGTTATATTTTTGACATAGGAAGGGAAGATGAAGAACATGAGGTGCCTTCCTTTTAAATTTGTGAGACTACTGCCTGATTTGGTTAATAATGGGTATTTTTGATAGAAATAGAATAAAGACCTGTAAGCATGGACTCAGGAAAGGAGTGTTGTATAGACTGCATCTGGGATGGAGATGTTGCAGCTGGTACTGCTGATATCCTGCAAAGGGAAGGTGGGAACATATACATGGAACGACAGGCTGGGGTGATCCCTTGGTGCAGGCACTCTGAAGCTGAGACAAGTAATGAGCTTTCCTAAAGTCAGAACATGTGTGCAGATGCTCTTCCCCCCTTTGTTAAATCAAGAGAGAGATCAACTAATTATTTTCATATTTTCCTTTCATTTTACTGTGTGTTTTCATTGACCTGAGAAGTAGTGTGCTACACCTGACCTTCTTTGACTTAACCTGAGCACTTATAAGCTATTTCAGTCCAATCTGGTATCAACCTCACAGTTCTTGATTGAAAGCATTGGGAGGTAAAGGGTCCTTAAGCAAAATTATTCTTTTCATCTGTCTATGTGCAGTGCTACTGAGAGAGGCAAACAGAATGAAAACATAGTAGAGCTGAAAATTTGTTCTGTTCTGTTGTGTAGATATGATTTAATTTTCTCAGAAACTTCTTTTCACCAGTGTATCAGAGACTGAAGTAAGAATGTGTGCATTTTGTTTCTCTTCTACTGACTGGGATGTACTTTCCTGCGGTGCAGTATCATAAGACTGGCAAGTTCTAACATGTCTCAGTAAACCACAGATTTTTGAAATAGCGAGATTTTATATGAGCTGTGAAACAGAACTGTGCCACACTTCTTACGTTGCCTGTTGGTTATTTGCACTGAAAGCAGTGCCAGTGAATATTTGATTGAAATTTGGGGAGTGGAGAAAGATCAGCAGCAGCTCAAAAAGAGAAAACAAGATTCAAAGCCAGAGTGAGTCTCCTTTTTATTGCTTTCATTGCCTTCTGTAGTCTATGGGGAGTCTTCACTTTGCATGAAGCTACTCTTTCAGTTTACTGTTCACATCTCTTGGTTTCTGGGTGTTTAATGTTGGTCATTTTCTGACTGTTGGATTTTTTTTCCTAATGTAGTGTATGGTCACATTTGGTGTGTTTTATGTCTGCTTTTGTGTGTTGTTGCAGCCTCTGAAATCAAGGCACTAAGATTCAATAATGAACTTCATTAATCCCCTTGGCAGTGTGTATGTACTGTACTGAGGGAAGGAGGGTGCTGTGTTCAGGTGGAAGGTGTGGGACAGGCCAGCACTGCCAGGAACACGGGATGGTGACACCAGACACCCTGTGGCCATTGATGCAGCAGAGGCAGGGCAAATGTGCCCACCTCTTCTGTGCTCTGTGGAGACAAGCTTTACCTGGCCTGGAATGGGAGAGGGCTGAGCTCTGTCCACCTACATTTACCATTGGTTACATCCCTGCATCTGGTTCAGCTCCTGGCTGACCCCTGTGAGCAACTGCTTCTGTACCCAGGGCATTTCAAAGCTCAAGATTTTGATTTCCAATCTAATAATGTCAAAAGGTATCGCCTGCTTTCTCTATTTCTTTAAGAAATTTATCTTATCTCTTCTCAATATCCGTGTCTGGAATCTGCTGCTACTGGGATGCACCCTGTTCCCATGCACAAACACACAGAATGGAACAAGGAGAAGCGAGGTGGGAGCAAACACTTTCTTATTAGGGCTGCAGTTTGAAGTAATGAAAATAACAGAGTCTGGGAGGTGCTGCCACGTGTCCTGGTGACTACATGAAAGGGAGCTGAGAAAGGGTGTTGTGATGCACTGGAAAAGATTTTAAGTCCTTGTTAAAAGTTTACAGAGCCGATTGAATTAACATCAGTCTTTGTCAAAGTGTTTTATACCTCTGTGCTGTCCTTCCTTCCTGTCCTCAATAAAGACCTGTGATCTGTCACCAATCTTGTGCCACAGCTGCAACACTTTCATATTTCAGCTGGGTTGTGGAGAATGATGTGTAGATCCACAGAATTGTTGCTGATAGAAACAAAGAGCTCCCTTGCACCCCAAAAATTTCAGCTAGCCAAACTAGTTCTTAGGACAGGGATAATGCTGTGTATAGACAGTGTGCAAAATGTTGTGCTACAACGAGTGACAGAGAGCAAAGTGACCCAAAGTGACTGGGTGCAACGTTCAAGTTTGTGTGTATGTCAGGAGGCTGGAGCTGTTTGGGGTGACAAGGACGTTCTGGATGTGGTTGAGCTCAGCCCTTCCATCACTAGCCTGGGAAACAGCTCAACTGCTTCATATGAAATCTCACCCTTCCTCCCAAATTGTATCTATGCACAGATATACACGGGCCAGTGTATGTGTAGCCTGAGGCAAACACCTGACATAGAGAATGTCATCCCAATCCATTCAAATTTGGTGGAGATGTAAGCAGCAAAAGACAGTGTCTTATAAGAGAAAATAGAGTGCTCCCAGCACAATTTAGGGTCCAGTAAATTGAAGAAAATGCCTCTTGAGCCTCATTGAATGGATCATGTATTGAACATATCATGGATTGAGCTGTGCTGAGTGGATCACTGAGGGCACCATTTCCAGGAGATGAGCATTCCCAGTTGCTCCCCTCAAAGGCTGCACAGAGGGAAGTATAATTGTATGGGCCTGTGTCTAAGTGCCCGTGGCTGGATTTTACCTGGTCTGAATCAGCTTAGTTCAGGAGCCTCAGAGTTGCTTTGGCCTGAGCCAAGCTGATTACCTTGGCTCAGACCAAAGCTCTTGCTAGCAGAATGAATGTGGAGTGCCAGACTCCTGCCCTCTCAGTCCTTCTGACATCATTCCCTGGGCTGCCAGTTCAAAACTCATGACTGGAGTGTTAAAAACCTCAAGACACAGGATCAAAAATGAAGGAATTGAAAGGAAAGAAGTGCTTCTCTTTTCATTTACCAGTGGCTTTGAAAATTTCCTCTGCAGTTGGATCACATTTTCAAGATTTTTCTGTCATTTCCTTTGCAAAACTAGACAGTACCTTGTGTGTGTGCACAAATTTAGGACCACAGAAAAAATGTAAATGTTGTGTGACTTGGGATAAAATTAGACTGGCAGTGCTGGGCTGTTGTTACTCCATACTGAGCTAAGTCATCATTATTTGGATTTTCTGAGTCCAGAAAAGGCTTAGCTCATGTTTTGAGCAAAGCCAACAGTCACATCCTGCTTTCTTAATTGCTATTTGAGATGAACCATGATAATTTCCATTATGAAGCCAGTTTTAATTAAGCAAACAAAACCTCTCTGCTCTTTTTTCTGGCGAGCTTTTGATGACTTTTTCTGAATTGTGACAGTCAGGTTCTGATGTGTTCTTCAAATGCAGCCAGGTTTAGAAACTGCAATAAAGCAGAGAATCATGTGCATTGCCTTTGAGCAGCAGCTTTGCATGGCTCAGTCTATCAATGCTGGCCAGTGGATCTTAAGTAGGATTGTAGCCATCAGTGTTCCCTAAGTGCTGGATTGCTGGTGGACCTGTAAGTGTAGTGGATGTAGTAAGATGTAGTGCACCTGGATGTGTAGTTGAAGACAATAATTCAGGAGACCAAGGGGGCTTAAACCAGTAGTGAGATGCTTTGTTCCAGGTGCTGCTGCTTCCACCTAAGACTGCAACTCCAATTGTGTTGGAGGGAGATCTATAACCCCCCCAATATACTGTTATATTTTCTCTAATACAGGGAGAATCAGTCCTGGTCCTTGTTGCAGAAAAGTAGTTACAATATAACAGGCTGTGGCCAGAGTTGAAGGTAAGGCAGGCAGATATGTTTGATTTTTTTGTGTAGGATGTGTACATGGGAAAAAAGGCAGAGTCTCTTGCAGGTATCAAAGCATGTAGAGTGTATGGGCTGAGGAAGTCACTGAGGAGCTGATAAATCACAGTCCTTTTCTGCCAAAGGGTAAGGGAATGGCTTAACATAGGTGGTTAAATGAGGACAGCAGGTAATTTATTTCTCCCCATCTCATGGTACATAAATGACATATGACAGATAACCTGTTACCTGACTCTATAATAACCAAGGTGGAACACAGGCAGGAATGTGCCCTGCTTTGTGTTGTGCTTTCTCTTGTGGCAGGACAAGAGGACATGGGCTCAAGCTGTGTCAGGGGAGGCTCAGGTTGGACATTAGGGGGAATTTCTTCACAGAAAGGGTTGTCAAAGCATTGGAACAGGTTTCCCAGAGAGGTGGTGGAGTCGCCATCCTTGGAAATGTTTAAAGAAAGACTGGTGGCACTTGGTATCATGGTTTAGTTGACAAGGTGGTGTCTGGTCCAAGGCTGGACTTGATCTCTGAGGTCTTGTCCAACTTAACTGGTTCTGTGATTTTCACCAAAAAAAAAGTATGCTGTGATTCTTATCACAGAACTAGCAAGAGAGTTAAAGGGATGCTTACTTGGGACTTCCTTGTGTAGTTCACAGCAACAGGAGTCTTAGTATTTAGAAACCTTTTAGGCCTCTGAGTTGTGCCAGTGTTTTGCAGGAGAGCAGAGAAGGATGGTGATTTCATGAATACAGCCCAGGGAACAAGGCTGGGTGGGAACAGGAGGGGGTGGATAAAATTCCTGTGTATTCCTCTGTATGGCCTCACTGCACCTGTGTGAGGAGGAAGATAAACTAGCATTTACCAAATGCTATTTCTCCTTGCAGCAACAATGAAAGTAGTACTTTATTATTCGCTTTAAGGTTGTGGGACTACTTTTCCCCTACTCTTCCCTGTGAAAAATTTGAGCTAAACACAAACTTTTAGAGATAATCCCAATTTAGCCTGTTGGGATAATTTGCAACCAATTATAATACTCCTCTGCTTGAGTCCTCCTTCATCCTTTGAATTGCCTGATGATATTTAGCCATGTGTTCTGTGGTTCTTTCTGAATAATTTTTTACAGTCCTTATAATATTAATTGGGTTCTTTCCCACGCTGGTGGCACTAATGGCCGTGTTAAATATTAATACCCTTTTTACTAATAATATTGGTAATATATCTGGGGCTCTTTAGTTGTGATCCTACTGCCCTGGTGGAATGAAATAGATTATGTACCATTCCCAGTGAGAGTGTAATTCATAAGAGCAGGGTGGACAGTATGTTGTGCTTGTCTGATGTGTTTTAGAGAATATCTCTGCTGATGATTATACTTTGGGAAATTGGAAGAACATTTCCCTGGGACATATAAAGTGACTGCCTATTAGGAACATGTAGAGGATGTGTCAGGTTTTCAAGAAATGTACTGGAAAGAGAAATTAAGTTTGAAAAAGCCAGTGCACTGAGGAGGGCAGACACCGCCTTTTTCTTCCGATGTGGATGAAAGTGGATTCTGTTTAGCCATGCATGCAATTTTAAAGCTGCATGTACAGGCTGAGGAAGGATCAAAATGGCATTTTCAAGAGGCTGGCAGAACTTGTCTGAAGCAATGGTACCTCATTAGCAGATGCTGATCCTATCAGGAAAAAAAAAGTGTCTTTTGCTTCACTGAAGAAGATGCTGCCTTAACCTCTTGCTCCCCCAGCGGGAAGGGAAGAGTATCTAGGCAGTAGTGATGAAGGGTTTGAGCAGAGCCCTCCCGAGGAGCACCCAGGGTTCAGACAAAGCTGGGAGACACTGCAGCACTGTCAGTCCTGTTTGGTTTATTAATGGACCACATTGCAGGAAGGAGATGGGTTTGGAGCCCACAGATCCTCGACACTCTCCTTGGGGAGCAAGCTGCAAGCCATGTCTGGTACCACACACGAGGTCTTGCTTTTAAATAGTAGTTGGGTAGGTGTGAGGGTTCCCAGGAAAGAGGGATGGTGGAGTCACTGGTGGAGGAGGATAGGAAGTGTGTTGGAGGCAGGATGTAAAATCATGGACAGAAGGAGTAGGCTGCAGTTTTATACTCTGAATCTTAGAGTGACAAAACTAATGCTGAGACTGGCAAGCTACTTAGAATTTCAATTTTTCTTCTTGCTATATGTTTAGTGTAGCCATCAATGAAGTGGGAGGAAGTAGGCAGATGGAGGAGGAAAAGGAGGACAATTGAGGTGGAAATCAGTCCTGGAGTTGGTCTTTGACTACTCATGTGCATGGATCCATTCAGGCCTAGGTGGTACAAGTTGGCTTTGCTAATAACCCTTCTATTAATTTTTTTTTTTTTAATTTTTTAAGAAAGCAAAAGCAATGAATCAATCTTTAACTGTAAGGGTTGTGGCTCTAATCTGCAATGCTGAAAGGCTAAAGTGTAAAGGCTCAGAATAATGAAAAATTCTCTCAGCTCTACCTGGGCTATAGAGGAATCTTTTAACCAATCTTCACACTTGCAGCAGCCAGCAAGTGGGGAGGGAGGAGTAATGGAAAGAGCCTTTATATCTGAGTAGATTGTAGTCATGATCTCTTGTGTGGTACCTACCTGAGAGGAGATTCTGTTCGTATCTTCCTTCTCTCTCATCTTAAAAGGGTTTCAATAGCATCTAATTGCTGCTTATTTTCCTCATTCAGAGCATCCAGGTGCTGTGCAATGTTCTTAATCAAGTGTGGAAAGACCATTTGTCAAGAAAGTTCCTGCTCCCTCAGCAAGGAGCTTCTGAAAAGGTTTGGCCTTTGTCTGTGCTGATCTAGGGGAAAAACAAGTGACAAGAATCTGGAACCTGACTGAGGATCTTCACTTGATCCTACCAACCTTATCTCCATAATCATACCTCACAGCAGCATACCAGTGAAAGCCTCACCTGAACTGAAACTGATTTAATGGTATGATGCCAGTTTTGGCCTTGCTGAGCAACTCTTGGGACAAGTAGGTCACTCAGTCAAGAGGTTGAGGGACGAGCAGTGTGAGATGTTACTGGAAGCCTTAAATCCTTTGCTCTGACGAACTGGAAGACTGGCTGGGGAAATGCACAGGTTTGAGCCCAGCTGGCTGGGGTGGTAATGAAAACAGAAGTTATGTGGGCTCCCCTTGGCCTGATGCATCTTGTTTCAGTCACAAAGGGTCAACTGTGAGAGAGATTCTTTAACTGGGATATCAAGGGAATAGTTCTAGTTATATCAGGGGTCCCTAGGTGTCTTAGGTTCAGACTTTAACTTTTCAGCAGTGACAAGGTGATCAGAGTGATGGACGGTTCTCCTGCTGGCATTGCGCAAAACTTGAGGACTTGGGTGTGTTTGTCCACACCATAACCAGTGACACTGGGGAGCTCAAAGGGTTAGTAAGGTAGAGAATACTCCCCTTTGTGACAGGGACAAATGTTGTCCCCTGCCTAATGGAGACTGACTGTAGAAAACACCAAGAACATTTATTACCCTCCACCTTACAGAATTAATCCAGCGGAAACAATCTGGGTTTAAGATAGCATGCCTGGGATCAGAATAAATACCTTGTTTTTCTCGACTATTAGGATATTTACTAGCTTTTGGCCAAAACCTCTGCTGATATGACTTCACCAAATTTAGTGAAGCTTGGATCAAGGTCTCCAATGACATATTTTTCATCCAGTTCATTAAGCAGCAAGCAGTTGGATCAGATAGGACACAGAAAGCACAAAGCACTTGCTGAGAATGTAATATACTTCATTAGTCATTTGGGTTTGCAAAAGAGCAGGGAGAGAATTGTACCCACATCATCAAAGTCCTGTCAGCCCTCAGAGGGTGTCTCACTGTGTGTCTCCAGCCCCTGTTTGAGCAGTGCTGTGGAAGGGTTGGGATGCAGCTGTATTGATTACTGGATGATGTGCAGCTTGCTGAGCTGAAATGCCATAAGAGGAAAAACTTCTGATGGAGCAAACGCTAAGGGACAAAAAGATAAAAAGAGATGAGAAAGCATATTCACCCCCACAGAAATCCTATTGATGCTGTGTTGCTCTCAGGCATTGCTGGTGGGAAAGGGGGAGCATCTTTGAGGACTTCTGTGGAGCAGCAGCCACAGCAACGAGCAGTCAATATAGGAAATGTTTATGGTGCTTTTGAAAATGAAGTTTTGTTAATTTAATTATATTTTTGCTAATGCAGTTCACAGGAAATCCCAGCTTTCTTTGGCCAGGGGTTGTCAGCGAATTTAGCATGAGCTAAACATACTTGGGACTTTCAGTGATCTCTGTGTGCAGGAAAGGGTAGATATCTCACATGCCTGTCAGAGTGGTGTGCCAGTCTCTCCAAGCCCTTCAGCACAAGCATCTAGGACTGTGTGACTGTGGGAGGAGAATGAAAAGGATGGGTGCAGGGGAAAGATGGAAGTCCTGTAGAAATGCGGAACAGAGGATTACACCCACAGTGTTTGAAATGGAAGAGCAAGGATTGCTGCCTGTGTATGACATTGTGTGGGAGAGATTAAAGTCACCCTAGGCAAGCAAGATTTGGTTGTGAAGTAGGAGAAGAAAGGGGGATTAAGTTGGAAAGGGTGTGATACAGGAGGAAGGAGTCTTCCTTTGGGTGAAGCACAGGTAGTGTAAGATGACAAGACTTGGATGATGTGGGCAGTAGGTGCATTGTAGCAGAGGCACAAGGGCAGAAGGATCTGCAGGATGGACCTGGGATCACTCCTAAACCTCAGACTTCTCCTGGGGATTCCTATCCTTCCAGCTCTTGGAAGCAAGTGGTATGAGGCTTACCAGAACAGCAGTCAGCCCCAAAGATTGGAGTGGTGCAGGGCGCTTTAGAGTCAAGGTGAATTGTAGGGCTTTCTTACTTTTCAGGAACTGGTTGTTAGAGGCTTTCTGCTTTTGGGTGCGTTTCAGGGTTCCCCAAGTGCCACTTGTTATCAGCTCCCTGGAAAACCTCCTGCCACTGTAAAAGAATCTCTAGTCCTTCACAGGTGAGGTGCCCAGAAGTTTCGGACTAAGTCTCCATGATGCCAAGTGCTACCTTAAAATGTAATAAGGGATTATTTTTTTGCCCTGAGGAGTCTTTTTCTACTGTGCCTGGAAAAGACAAAACAATGTATGGCATGAATTAGCCCCAAAAAATAGAGATTGTTGGGGTGCTTGGTGCATCCTCTCGTGGATATCAACATCAGCACGTTTGGTACAAGGGAAGACCCTGGAGGTGAACCTGGTGGAGTTTGGAGCTGGCTGGAGTGCTGTACTGCAGGTGTTTAAGTGCAAAGATATGGAGAAGACCATCTGCTGAGTGTCTAAGGCTGATGCTTCAGTTATATTTACATGTAGGATGCCTGCATTGTTTACTTATGTTTAAAATCCAACCATAAATTGTACTTTCAGTGGCTGTTACACATTTCCTGCTCCAGGAGCAGACTTTCAAAGCCCACAAGAAATATTCAGTTACAATTATGTCTGATTTAAAGGGAAAAGATCTGTAGCTTTGTAGCCTTAATAATTTGCTCAAACAGCTGTAGATTAATGAAAGTGTTGCTCAAGGCATGTTTCCAGAAATAGCATGTAGCTTGGCCTGCTCCAGTCACATTGGGTTAGGAAATGTGTTTTTGTTTTTAATGCTGGAAGTGCACACAGGAGGTGATCTACCAGAGCTCTCTGGACTCATGGTTTAGCTGGTCAGGTGATGTCTAGAAGAGCTTGAAAACTGTTTTTTTTTGTGGAGTTGCAGAGGTCTTTAGAATCGCCTTGTAAATGGTTTTGCCTATTGTAGAGGGAATGTCAGCCTCACTCTGGTGAGTGGCCACCAACTGCTCTGCAGTCAGAGCACTGAGAGCCTGATGTGATTTTCCTGTCTCAGGAGACAAAGCAGATAAATCTGTCATTTGAAACAGTGAGGTGAAAGAATCTATGAAGCATTCTACTCTGTGATGTTGGACACTATTGAGCTTCACAGATTGAGTCACCAAGAAAATTTAGTCCCCAGAAAAATGCTCTTTTAACAGTATGTTTTTTTCAGTCCATTGTCTCTTAATTTAATTGAGGACAGAATGCCTAGGGACAAGAGGCTATTGGATAAGAAAACTGCAGTAATCAACTGGAACCAGTTCTTACTCCCTGTCACACACAGAGCCACAGGGACCCTGCTCCAAAAAGTCCAGTGTGCTTTCCATAGAGAGAGGTGCTGTCCCTTAAGGTCCAGTCAGGCTCAAGTGTGAAAGCAGAGTTAGTGTCTTTTCATGGTGTGTGGTTTGAGGTCAGGTAATGCCCTGCTGATTGTTGAAGATGGTTCAAGTACCTTTTTTTGGCATGCTTCCACATTATCTGTTGGGATTGTTCCTGGCTCTGAAGAGAAGCATACAGGAATTGGTAGGAGCTGAGCTTTGCCAGGAGGGCAGGGACCACACTGGCCCTTGCTCTGATTGTGTGTTATGGACTCTAATGTGTCCTGTAAAGTCCAGGAATGTCCCAGATGGTACAAAAATAGAGTTAAATGTTATTTGCTCCCTTGTGAAGATCTGATGACTTGCTGAGTTGTGCCCTGCCGTGGGACTGGCAAACTCTTCCTGCAGTCATTGCTGCTCAGGATTCCTGTGGTGGAGAGCTGAAGATCCCTCCCTCCTGAGGCTAAGAGGACACGGCACTGCTCCCACTTCAGTGAACACACATCCACTGTTCTGTGTAAGAAGCAATAAACCTGCTAATCTGTTCAAATGCTGCTGCCCTGTAATAACACACACTTTTCTTCTGAGACACTCACTTGATTGGGATTTTTCCATTGATGTCTGGCCTGATTTATCTGTTTCAAACATGACTGCAAATAAAAGCAGCGTTCATTGAGCTGATCCAATTTGACCTGACAGGGACAAAATGACTGGAGCTGGATAGTAATTCTCTTCCTAAAAGAATGACAGTGGTAGATCAGGGAGATATGGATTGGTTGGTGTTTTACACAGAAGTGGTCCACTTTTTTTTTTTTTTTTTTTCATTGCTCTCATGAGCCTGAATGCAAAGTTTTTTGCTTGTGGGTGGTAGGTGTGTTTTTGGAGGAGGGAGGCAAATTGCTTTATTTTGGAGAGAAAAAAAATTGTGCTGCTTGAAAATTTTTGCCCAGTCTTAAACACGTTGCTAGGCTGGATGTCTGAGTCGGAAACACGCAGGGAGACTGCTCTTCAGCAAAGGTGCTGGCTGGTTAATAATATAGAAAGTAAAAAACTTTAGGCTTGCAAATAATCAGTTTTTTGAATTGGATGTTAAGATGTGCAAAAACCCGAACCATCTATGTGACATCCTGAAATGATGTTATAACCACAAGGTTATAACAAATGGTGTTATGACCTGCAGGGGTAGGGAAATGATTTTGGAGTGCTTCTAGACATACCTGACTGTATAAAATAGGAGAGGATGTTGAATGTCCTTCCCATATTTAAGGCAGTGGTAATTTGCCTGTGCAAGGCACAGGAAACAGTGACAAAGAATTACTGCTAATAAAACATTCTCTCAAAGAAGTTGTCCTGTGGAGCAACACCAGCCTCTAAAGCAGTTGGTGTGAATTTGGAAGCACTGGGGTTTGCCAAATAAGAGCTGGCTGTTGCTCCACTGGTGAAGGCAAGCAAGGAGTTATTACTGCACTAAGGTGCAGCACCAGACACTGATTTAATGACTGGAGTATTGTCTGTGGGATGAGCAGGAACTGGGATGACAAAAAATTCCATATATCCTCCCTTTGTTTTAGTTGTTTTGCAGATAACTGACCTAGGATGCTCTTGGCTGGATTGACAGTTTGCCCCTCCACAGAGGGGGCAAAGTAGCTTTAAGTACAAAACAAAGCTCTGTGCGGCAGCTGGTCGTTTTCAAGGGCATTGACAAATTTGGAGATGAGTCTAAATTTTCCATATCAGGCAGTACTAAAAGATTAATTCTCTTTGCAAAAGTGATGCCAGAAAGACTTACTCTCTTTTCCATGCACAAGTCTACAGGGAGAGGAGAGAGGTGAGGATGGCAAAGAGCTTGGGGACTTTCATAACATTGCACAGCTCTGGGCTTCCTGGTTTCTTAATGAAATTTAATTGTGGGCTGCTTGCTTGCCACTAGATGACAGCCTTACTCTGTGCACCAGGGTCTTGGTTATCATTAATAGGGAGTAGGGAAATGACCCTCTTACAGGACATGCCCTGTCTGTCTTGCTTCCAAATGCCTTCTTGCAAGGCAGGGAGCCGGGCACAGAGATGATGGTGCAGATTAGGTTGTCTAATGGGGAAGATAGTACTTGAATCTTGGACACACTTCAAATGTGAGGGCAAATCAAGAAATGAAATCAAGAATCTGCATTTCTTCCAAGAATGAAAGGATGGATTTTTTTTTTTAATCTGCAGGGCTATGCTCTTTGGATTGTTTCTTCCAGCCTGATCCAGTAGGGTCTTCAGGCCAGTAACCTCTGAGCTCCACATCTGGCCTTCAAGCTGGCTCCCATTTGTGGTGAGCTTTCCTGGCAGAGTCCCCTCCTTCCACTGAGCAGAGAGGGAATGAGGCATGAAGACTCTTCAAGCATATCATCACAGAAAAGTCACGTAGTCTGTTGCATTCCTTGACTGCTTTTCCTCTGTGTTTTTCTTGTCTTTGGTTTCAGTCTGTCTTGTTGCAGATGCAAGAATCCCATTGCAAAGGGTTATTTTTGGGCAGAGCATCCTACCACTATCCTTCTGCAGGCTTTTGGGATCTGCATGATGCATGTATGCTGTGAAGAAAAAATGTAAATTGCCCAGTTAACATGACATTTCCATCCAGTTGTTAGCATGGCGTAGTATATAAAATGATAGAGATCAGCAGGGCAGGTTTAATGGCTTGAAAGCTTTCACACTGCCACTGTAATAGTGTCAAATCTGAATATATGTGTTTTATGTCAGTGCTGACTTTGAGGGTCTGGAAGGAATGCAAGAAAGAGGAGGTAAAATGTGAAAGTAGTCAGGGAGATTTTAGTGCTGGACATATGTGACCTGTTACAGCCCTTTTCAAAAAGGCTTTTGGAGAAGGACCCTTGCAGAGGTTTTGAGTCCTTGGTCAAATGTTCAATTATATTTGTTCCATGCCCTGCCTCAGTGTGTTTGCTTCCATGTGATCCTGGGAGCCTTGAGCCCACCTTGCCTGGAGGCAGTAGCACTCCTACCTGAACATGGCTTTTCAGCTTTGCAGAACTGAAGACATCCTCTTGGGTTGCTCCTCTGGCTCTGCCCAAGCAGAGCAGGGTTGTACTGTAGGCTACACTTTGTCTAATGTGTTGTCTGTCCTGGAGCCTTTGGTGAGGGATGCTAAAGGAGACACAGGTACGTGCCAAGATGTTTCAGTGTCCAGAATGTGTTGCGGTCAGGATGATGTCAAAGAAGTTGAGTTATGAGATCATTATTGACCAGGATCTTCTCAAAGTTTGAGCCACTGAGCTTATATCACTGAATTCTCTTTCCTTCCTTCTCCTGTCATTAAATTTTTCTCCATTATGCAGTTCAGCTTGGAAAGAGATCAGGGATGGATTCACTGGAGCACATGGAGGGAGGTGGATGGGTCAGCTCATGGGACAGGATCTGGAAGGTAACAAGCACAAGCCCACTGCTTTGCCTCACTGTAGAGTGCCCCAGGCAAGATATGCAAGGAAGAGATTCAGGATAACGTAGTTCCTTTGTACAGTACATGACATGTGCGCACAAGAGATGTGATCCTGTGGTTTGTACAGCTGCTGGATAACCCCTCTGAAACAGCTAATTCCTGGATATAAGCACATTATAATCTGTTTTGATTAGGGTACTAATACATACTAATATTTTACTACTTTCCCCCTATCAGCTGAAGGAGGCATGTCCTTTACAAGTTAGCTTAGTTAGCTGGCTTATATGGGCAAAGCATATAAATAGTAATGTGGAGAGGGGAAAATGGTACTACATGGAGTGGAACTCATTAATTACTATTTATTAGTCATTAAGGAGTGAACAAAGTGCTAATTGAAGTATGTGAGCTTGACTAGCCATGAATGTTTTCACATGACTGTAAGAGAATCACTGCTTTTCAAAACACTGTAAGAGCATTTTGAATTCTGTTAAATGTTTTTTGCAGCCCTGGTCTTTGCTAAAGGTTTTCAAGCTGTGCCATTGCGTGATGATACCTGATAGTAATTTTCAGCAGAACTTCTAGCTCTAGAAAATTGTTGGAGACTCATGCTTATGTTTGAAGAATTCCTTTGGTTTGTGTTTCTTTTCACTAGCTAATATATGCCTGTGTGCACAAAGAAAAAAGCAAACTCTATTCAGCTGAGTCTTGTGGTCTTTCTGGGCCACATTCTGCTTTCATTGCCAGCTTTCCATATTTGTAAACATACCTTATGTTTACTGACAGAGCTGAGGTTGGGTTCTGTCCTCAGGTATCTCTGTGTGTGACCACCTTCATGTGTGTGCACAAGTGTGTGCAAAAGCCTCCCTCCCTTATGAACCATCGATGTAGAGGGCACGTTTTATTGCCTAATTAGTGTGTTACCCATCCTTGTCCTGTTTGAGGCAATTGCACAGAAACACTGAATGCTGCTCTGCTTTGTTCTTTGCTTTTTCCTTTTCTGTGTATTTTTTTTTTCTCTTTTTCCTCCTTTCCGCTATTTGGTTGCTGCACTGGGATTTATCCTTTCCTGTGAGGGTGACTTTTCAGGCACAGATATGTGGTGGTGGCTCTCGGGCTGCCCTCTGCCAGGGCTGCCGTCCCCGTGTGCAGGGAGGGACACACTGGGAGGTGCCGCCGGCCTCGATGCCCAACTGCGCTGATGCCTCCTGACAGCTGCGCTTGCATCCAGGAGGGGAGGTCTGAGCAGGAGCGTGTCTCGGTCCCGTGCTTTTATTTCTGGCTCTGTTGTGAAAAATAAAGCTTTCCAGCACATTAAATATCCTTTTGGGAAATGGGAAGAGAAAGCGCCATCTCCCAGCTGCGTATCTGGTTGTAGTGGCCAAGGCTTGGGTGAGCCTTTGCCCCACAGCCGCCCTCAGCACAAGGCAGCTGCTTGTGGGTGCCCTTGACCAAAGCTTGAGTGCTGTGGGAAAAGGTTAGCAGAGGCTTTTCAGCTATTTGTGCTGGTGATGCAGCAACTCCACAGACTGTCTCCTCACTCCCTTTGAGCTGAAGGATTGTGGCTACTTGTCCTGGTTTTGCACAGGGGTCCTGGCTTTTAAGGACCTGGATTTGTGACTGAGCATGGAGACACTCAGTGCTATAGCTGGGGCAAAGGTGGCACTTACTGCAGAACAACAGAGGCAGATCCTGGGGACTTGCTCTCATTTTCCTAATGGAGAAATAAGGAATTAGATGAAAAACCTGATTCTATCAAAGGAGAAAAGCCCCAAATGCATGAGCTCTTCTGTTTTACATCCCTCTTTAGTCCCTAACAGATTTCGGTGGACAGGCCCACACTCCTCCCCATGAAGGGCAGGGAAGTTGCACAGACTGTAACTTGGACACTGGCTGGACTGTGTTTTTCAGTGTTTTGGATCGTTCGTAGCATGAGTGATCGTTTCAAGGACCAGGGCCCCTAGACACATTATCACCATTTTATGTGTTTGTGTTGCACCGATGCTCCTCCCCTTCAGCAGAGACACAGGAGAATGCAGCTAGAGGGGTGGTGCAGGTTACACCATGTCCAGCGATGCTCCAAGCCTCACTGGCTGCACAGCACCCACAGTGATGGACAGGAGTGCCACCAGGATTTCTGAGCAAGGACAGCCCTTCCTGGAGAAATATCTCCATCAGCGTGGAAGCTTGCAGCTGGACTTTGGTTGTTCCTTCTGCTTGTTTGTTTTAATGTTCGCTTGTTAATTATCCTAAAAAAGAAATCTGTGTGTGTTCTTCTAAAAATAACAGATCTTTACATGCTTTTGTGCCTGAATAATCTCAATTTGGTGACCCACAAACCATAGGCAGAAGCATAAAAGGAATAATTTTCTTTTTCTCTTAAGAAGCAGATGGCTCAGTTCAACTTCTGTGACGTTCTCGAAATGAAATTGTGTTGTAGACGTTCAGCAAGAAACTAATTTCAGGAGTTTGGGAGAACTCTGGAAGGGTGAAGGGACCAAACCCATGAATTTTGTGTCTCAACAAGGGACAGAAGAGAAGATGTGGGAGGAGAAAGGAAGGAAATAATTACAGTGCAGAATTTATTCCAAGCTTTTCCTTCTGCTCTTTCCTCTGCAAAAATCCACATATTTATTCAGTGTTTGCATTTAATAGCAACCTTTTTTCAGTCTGTAGTTCTTGGCCTGAAGCTGTTAATTGAACAATTCCTTCAAGCTGTTTGCAATTCATGTTGTGGCAACTCACTGTGTACATCAGCTGGCGATGCTGCGCTTTCGCCGTATGTGACCACAGCAGCATGAATTTGGAACAGTGTATTTGCACATATTGTTTGCAGATGGATGGCTGGAAATATGTAGCCTGCAAATATTTGAGTGTCTGAGTATAAAATTTGCTTTTGCCTGAGTGTTCACACCTGTAAAGCTCAAGCATCAGAGCTGGTACTGTGAGAAAAAGTTTGAGGGAAGGACAGCAAGGAGGAAGAAGATGGTTCAGATCAGTCACTGGGAATATCCAGTGCCGAGAGCATTGCTGTAGTTGAGGACAAGAGGAGAAGGGTGAGCATTTTGTTGAGGAAATAAGGGGATGTAAGAAGAGGAGAATGACCTTCAGCCAGATCAGCAGTTGCTGAGGGCTGATCTAGCAGAAGGAAGCGGCTGAGCCTGTGGAGTAGTCAGAGGATCTGGATAAGATGGAGAGGTGTGGAGTTCCTGAACTCTGACTGGCTGGGTTATCACTCCCTGCTCACACTGGGAGTGTCTTTGCTGCTGTTTGTGGTGGGTGGGAAGAGTGCATGAGATGAGTAAAACTATGAGAAGTTGTGTCAACCCTTAACTGTGGTGACTGTGTTTCTTTTAGTCACGTGCACCACATTTTAGCAAAGTACAAAATTACATTCTGGAGCCGATGAGTGCTGTGGGAGCAGCTTGGTTTTAGCTGCTCCAGTAGCACAGAGCTGGAAAGCAGAAGATGGAAGGAAAACGCTGGAAAGGCCTCAAGGACTGATAACATTTTAAAATTTATGATACTGTTGAGTTGGATGTATGGCACTTATATCCACTCATTGGTGATGATTTCTATCCTGTTTATAAGGATACTTTCAAACTAACTGGCATGTCTGTGCTATTCTGTGGTGAATGCAGAGACTGTCGCTGTTTCTTGAGCATCCTTGGACAGGTCTTTTCCCATGCCTCATTTTCCCCATGATGGATACAAATGTTGATTCTACTTTTAGGATGTGTTTTGGCATCATCTACCATAAATTTACAAGGAACTTGTGAAAATAATAAAAATGGTTCTGTCTCTGTGGGCTTCTAGAGGGAAGACAGTATATGGAGTAGGAAATATCAATTCAGGAGCATTTTTGGTAAAGAATAAAATACAAGGAGTAGTAGAACAAAAAGATCAAGAGTAAAAGTAAATAAGAATACACTTTCATTTCCCTCTCTCTAAACAAATCACTCTCTGTATGTGTGTGGATGCATATGTATATATAGGTATACACACACACATATATATTTATATGTATATTTTTTCCCAGGGCAAATTAAGGTACAATTAATATAACGAGGTCTGACACATTAACATAAGGGTGCAAAGGTTTGTGAAGCTGTGGAAGTAATTGCTTTGACTCTTGCACTGGAGCTTTAGGATTGCTGGATGATATTGTTTTCTGCCTCTGTCATTGTCTCCTTGTTCCTGTGCCTCACCTAACACAGAACATCATCCCTGCAGGCTTGGGAAACTGTGGCAAATTGTCATCTCGCCATTACTGGCTTTTCCTTTAACAGACAGTTTGTATTTCCATAGCCTGCAGCTGCCATCGAAGACTTCCCAAAGAAAGGAAGGAGTGTTTTGTCTATTTGTTTCTCAAATTCTAGATTATTTTATACCCTTTTCTCCAAGAGGGGGGGCTGCATTTGCTTCCATGACAGAAGAAAGAGCTTGCTAAGAGCTTTGTCACTGTGCTTACATTGCTGCAGGCTGGTGCCAGTGTTGTGCTTTATGAATTTTCCCCTTTCTCTCACTGATTAAGGGTTGTCCTTCCAGCCCACTTGTTTGTGCAGCCTCTGGAGTAGCCCAGCAGCAGCAGCACCAAACTGAATTCCTCTTGTCTGTCCTTCCAAGTCCATATTTCTGAAAGTAACAAAAGCAAAATATTATTATCCCCTTTTTGCAAGGAGGTGTGTTGAGAAAAGGAGTTGAATGTGACAACAGTTTCCGTGGCACAGAGATGTCATGCTCTTGAGAAAATGAGGTGATGTGTCCTCTGAGCCCATGACACACTGTGTAGCAGCCTAATTGATCATTGAGGGTGTTGGATTTTAACAGTGGAGTAACCAGCTCTAGTGGTGAGGACCTTTGCATCTCCTTGTCCGTTCTGTGGGTGTCCCATCCTCCTCACAGAGGAACAAAAGATGGCTTTGCTCCAACAGCCAGTGTGTTCTTTGAAGATAGGTGACATATGTGAGCTCTAATCTGTTGGTATTTTTAGCTATGCCAGGATGATTTGGTCATTTCAGTTCACTATTATAGATTTTTTGTGTGTGTGACATTCAACCTACAGCTGTGGAACGTCTCTGGTTGTTGACCTCTCTGAACAGCCCTGCAGTGCCACGTGGCAGAGCTGTCTTTGCATGGATGATTGGTTTTAAGGCTTGGCAGCTAGGGAAGAAAAGTGGAGTGGAAAACTGATCCTGATGTGCAGTGAAGGATTAGCTAGGGAGATTGTACGCTGTAAATTTGCATTTCCTTTCCTAGATAGTCACAGGAAATGCAGAGAAAGACAGACAAAGCACAAACATCAACAAGAAAACCAACAGTCTTAAGCTAGTTTTGAACTTCAAAGAAACATCCAGCTAGTCTAAGGCAAAATTACAGGCCTTGTTATCCAAGCTCGTCAGTGCCATGGGGCTGGTGTCTTGGAGCTGTGGGGGAGTAGGTTGGCTTCTTTTTGCTTTGTATGTTATTGAAGCCAAAGCCAGCATTGGTTCTGATTTTTTTCCTTTTTAAAACATGATGTTTGGTAATGATGCATGAAGCAGAAAGGAAGTTATTTGACTTCCCTTTCCCCCTCCACCCCAATAACCAGCCTTAGCTGTTTTGCATGCTGTCAGCTGAGGAAAAATCATGCTGAGACTTTAAATGGAGCAAATAGTATGAGAGAATCATTAGGAAAGGAAAAAAGTAAGAAATGCTGTAGCTGTTGGAGTTTGGTCTTAGAGTTGTACAGGGGTATGATGGCTTATCACGTGATCAGTACTGGATGGGAAACACTGCAGGAGCTGGAGGTGGCAACTGTAGTGATGCTGGTGTCAGTTCCAGTCTCAACAAGGTGGGACTGAACTGTTCAATGCAGGAGCAAGGTTCTTCTCTGCTTGGCCTGAAAACCTGAGGTAGACAACCACAGACTAAAGACCGCTTGCTGGCACCCTTCTATCTCCCAGTGTTTCCTGAACTGGTGAAGGGGGTACTGAGATCTCAAATCAGTCTTGAGATCTCTGTTATTATCCAAGAGAAAAGTAGCTCCTAAGCACCAAGGATCCAAGCTCAGAATGGTTCAAGGCTCAAATCCACATCCTCTGATCAGCAAACAGCTGGCAGAGCTCACTCAGACTGAGAGGTCTAGAAACTGGGGGCCTAGAAGCAGTGCTGGGATATCAGTTTAATGCTTGATATAGGAGCCACCATGACTAGCAGTGCTTTGCTGTCTTCCCCACAGCCTTCATGCTGCTGTGAGCAGGAGCACACAGAAACCAGCTGGTCCTTGACCAAACCAATAGTGCTCTCAGGAGCAGTGTGGTTGGCAGTACTGAGAACCCACCAATACAAATAAGTCAAATTTTCATTTGTTATTAGATCGTCAGTCCCTGAAATGAACACAACTTCTCTCCCAGGCACTCTTCACAATGTGTGGCCATTAAAAACTTCTAATAGGTATTCAGAACTTCTTTATTTAGTGTTTCATGGAGGTCATACCTGAAATGTCATAATTTTGTGTTTTCTGGCTTAGGAAACTTTTTTAACTTAGAAGGACATAGACAGCAGAGATATCAGTTCATTCTTATAACAGCTTGTTAACTTGGTTTAATTCACTATCACTTGATATGGCAAAGCACATTTTGGCAGCTGAAAGGCCTAACCTATTGGATACAGCACTCCCTACTCCTTGCCTGCATTGATTGCCCTTTCGACACTGTCACCGGGAACGGGGAATAGGGTGGTAATGCCACGTGAAATGTCAAGCACACATGTGCTCAATTAGTTTATACAAGCAAAGGGCACCTTTGCTTAGAGGCTACACTGACTGCAAAATCCATAATGATGTAACAGCCAGGCTGTGGCACAACTTACCCCAGGCAAGAAGTTCAGGGCTGCTCCAGCTGGAATTTCCTTTACAGAGCAAGTTTCTAAGAGTGTCTGGACTTGCATCCTCTTGTGATAATGACTTTGCAGCATCATGAAGCTCTGTGTCACCAGACCCTTCATCCAATTTCTGGGACAGGTGACACAGAGACATGGGCTGCCAGCACAGCATGGTCCACTGGGAAATCATCCCTTTTCCCCAGGGGCCTTTGTGTGGAGGACAGCAGCGGGTAATCGACCATGTTTCTAGTGGAAATGGAAATCATTATCCTCTGTTTAGTAGTGATGTCTGACCCAAGGACAGCCCTGCATTTTCCCATTGTCTTCTCAAGTCAGTGAGAATCACTGTCTTGAAGTTTTGGAAACTCCTTTGAGTTTCCATATTTAACCTTGTTTTTCATTCTGTAACACTAGATTAGTTGTAACCAAATCTAGTCACCATAAAGGGAGACCACAAAAATTTCATAAACTTTAAAATGTGCTTAGTAATGACTTAAACTAAAAAAGCTCATTATTTTATTGAGAAACAGTGGGCCTTGTTAGGCACTAGTAGTGAGATGCAGAACCTTGCCTTTATGGGTTGCCAGACTGAATTTAGTCAGACTGGATGTAAAGCATGTCTCAAGTAATAGTTCATCTTCTCTCATTCCCACCTGAAGCCACAATCAATCCTCTGTTGATGTCCCAGTTGTTCTGACAATAATAGGATGCTGCTGACAGCCAGGGGGATGATCAAGAAGAAGAAGCAGTAGGGGAAGGGCCTGGACTGCTTCTGTAATGGTGACACTACTTACATAGGAACCCCTAAGGACTAATCCATAGGTTTGAAGCAGTCAAGCTCATGGTGCATTGGGGAATGGACATAGCAGTGTGTAGGGGTCCTTGGTGACTTCTGGAGTTCAGAACTGGTGGGGGAGTATGGTTTCTCTGCCTTCAGGTTTCTCTGGAAATGATACATGAATACCTGTGTGTAGGTTTAGATCCATGTTTCCTAGACCATGCTGGAATTTATGAATTTATTCATGGTGCTAGAACTCCACAGGAGCTTATGCATTTAGCATAAGCCAGAATCTAATCTCCACCAAAGGTCTGACCCATTTTTACCAAGTCAGTGCTGTTGACACCTTTAGCTTCTTATAATTTTCCTTGAAAGTAGCAATAATTTCAGGAAAATAAGATTAACTCTCGTTTAATCTTTTCCATGTTTTAACATTCCAGCTGTTTTGAGCTCAGTGGAGGACTGCACACTCTAAGTGTTAGGACTGCGTTGCGGTTTCTGAAATGGCTGTTTCCTTAGGAATGAATGTGAAAGGAGAGTTCTTAGGGGCGGGTACATTCCTTTTCATTGGGTGAAGACACTGTAGAGCAACTGTCTCTACTGGACTTTTCTGACATCTGCACCTCAATTTCTAAGTAAAGCACTTAGGAGAGAGAAAAGCAAAACTGAAAAATGAGGGACTGTTTCTGAACATTTTGGCTGGACATGCTCTGTTTTCGGCTTGAAAATGGGCAAGTGTCATCTTCTTCAGCACAAATTGAAGGGCACTGGTTGAAGTTAGTACATTTATTACAGTGAAGTTGTAATAAGGTTCTTGGATTAGTTAGCTGGCTTTTTATTTTAGTGTTTTAATTTGTGAAATAAACCTGTGACTGCTTTTCCCTTTCAGTAATTGGATACTCCTTTTGTAGCTCCTTCTTCCAGTATAAGTGAGATACAATCTTCTCCAGAAAAACCAGCATGCATGGTTTGAGCTAAAATAGCCAGAGAAAAGTTTATGACAAAAGAAGAGCAATCCTGTATTGCACCACTGGAGGGAAGTGTCTGCCTCAGTGTCAAAAATATCAGTGTAATTTTTGTCCTTAAATCTAGTTCTATTTCTTTTCTTTCAAGTGCATGTGATGGGAAACAGCAGCAAAAAAGCAAGCAATGCCCTTGTCTGTAGACTTGTCTGTGCCCTTGTCTGTAGATTCAGCAAATCCTGTGCCCCTACTTTCAGTTCAATATAGGTGCTGCAGTCTTCTAAGACCACCCCTGAGATATTTAAGCTTTCAGAGGAGGGGGAAAAAAAGTCAAAATAACAGCTTTGAGGATCTGTTGCTTTTTAGAGATGACTGAATTACTGTCATTATCTCTTTTGGTGTGGAACTTTGATATTTGACCGAGTGTTTGACATTTTCTTCCAACAATAATGAAAACAATGTTAAGGGACAGTTTTGGTTTGTATTTGTGATGTCTCTCTGCCTACCAGTGAAGTCCTGGTTCCCAAATGTTTTCTCAAGCTGTGTTAGCTGATGCTAATATTTCTATTATTTAAAAGCTTAAATTAGGAGGGGGGAAAAAGGAGGAAAAGTAGCCCATGAAAATGTGTATCTGCTGGGTGACAAATGACAGTGTGGTTCAACAGTCATGATGCTGCTGACTGGTTTCAGCTGAACCCTCTCAGAGATGAAACCACACAGGATCTCTCAGCTAAGTGGGACTTGATGAATTCTGCTTCACCTTCCCTTTGTAGGCAGGACTCTGCCCTGAGCAAAATTAACATCACATGACATTATAAGAACATTTCCATGAGGCTCCAGTGCCATCACAGCTGTGTGCAGTGGTGAAACATGAAATTTTCTACCAGGAGGTGTTTGATTTCTGAGGGCTAGTGGAGGATCAAGCCAGGTCCTGGCTCTGTTAGTGCATCCTGTGGTATCAGGAGACAAGAGAGGACACTAGTGGTCACTGTTACATTAAATAAGCAGCAACTGTATGAAATATGATAAAAAGGTGGGTCTGTTAGAGACGTTCTTGGTTGGTATCTCAGATTTTGGTTTAATTCTGTTCTTTAGCATGAGTTCCTTCAGACCTTGGACAAATCACCAAGAGAAGCATCAGCCCCATCTGAGATTTTGCACCCAGAGGTGGTTCCTGGCTGGGGCCGCATCTCTGGGGACATACAGCCCACAGGAAAGCAACATGTGTGAACTTGTAGGCCTGAAACCAGATCTTAGCATCTGTGCTTCATTGCCTTTTTGTGACATAAGGATGGCAGCTAAAAGCATTCCCATGGGAATACTGTGAGGATCAATTAAAGATGGAGTAGAGAAAGGTGCTGCTGCAGAGAATAAAGAATTAATAAAGGAGAACTAGAAGAATGCCAGAAAGCTAGTTTTAAAATTAAAGCAAAAGTTAAAAATATGGGACACATATTAATGCAGACATTTGCTTGTAGATTATTTCTTTGCTGAGCAGACAGACCAGCCTGCTTTTGCTCATAACTGTAGAATTATCTCCTCCATTCACTACACATGAGTGACTCAGTGGTAATTTCTGATTCTGAGGCAGGAAAGTGACTGCAGGAAAGTGCTGGAGACACTTTTAGCCCTGAGTGAGCAGCAGCAGAGTGTGGGGCTGGTGTGCTGAGTGGGGCTGGAAACACTGGCTGCCCAAACAGGTCTGAGTTCTCATCTCTTCTTGTGTTCAAGCTCCTGCAACCCTTTCTTCCTCATGCCTTTGCCTTTGTCATTTTAAAATCCTAATCAAAAGCAGGAAGGACATAAATGCAGCCAATCTGTTTAAATAGCTCTCCCTTCCCACCTAGGCCATGCATAGCTGCTTAATTTTAATGGGTATCCTATGCATGGCTTTGGAGGCTGCTCTAAAAATCACACAGAGGACACTGTGAAGGATCGTGGTAGTTTTCTGCTCTCAGCAGTGTTTGCTGAAGGACTGCCACTCTCTTCTGTGCTGTGGCATGAAGTAATGCCTCAGCCTTCTGTCTAAGATGAGACTGAAGGTGCTGCTCTTTGGTGAGTAGTTGGTGGTTTAAGTAGTTGAGGTGCCATAAAGTTCTTCCTCTTGTTAAAAGTATTGAGTCTGGGTGAATTTTTTGTATTCCTTACAAAACACAAGTGCTCTTTTGGTTTGTTTTGTCTTTTTCTATGTAAGAGCAATAGTTTAGATAAATCTGGACTCTTTGCAGAGGGCAAGCAGTTTAAAAGTCTGGCTGAGATGCTTGTCAGGGTAAGAGGCTTTTCCTACAAACAGTTTGTGACTAAAAGGCACTGTGCCTACCTCAGGCATCAGTGAGCTTTTTAAGGTGCTGGAAGAGGTTGCAGCTTGGTCTGACTTTTTCTGGTCATCCTGACTATGTGCCACATGGGATAGAGAGTCTGGAAACTGTTCAGTGCATTTAATGTGCGGTTGATGCCCACGTTTATGCCTTGTTGTTGGTGCTGGAAGTGCTTGGAGAAGGTTGTTCTGAGGCTTTTGGTAACTGGGGAGCTCTGAGTAGTGAAAAGTCCTGGGCAAGCTTCTCTACGGGAGACTTGATTGTGTTGGCTACCACAGAGTATTGCAATGTGGGAGCCACGCTTGTTCAGCCAGGGGCGAGAGGCTCTTTGGCTTTTCCTTTCTCAACAGTGATGTTTTTAATGTAGGGCTGATCAAATATACTCCAGAGGAAATCTTGCTTTGGTTTTCGTTCTCTGGGTGCAGCAAGGATAAAATTCTTCTCTGCGCTGAGTTCTGCAAGCCTAAGTAAACCTCCCATGTGATTTCAACACCCTGATGGTCCCAGATCTTTGGATGCTGGGAGTAAACTTCAGGAGTGATGTAAGTGTGCCTGAGCAGCACTTCAGCTCCCAGGGCACAGATGTTCCCTGTGCCCTGGGAACAAGACATTTTGTGTGCTCTGCTCTTCACAAGGGGATGATTTTTCTCACATTTGTCTCACAAAGTGGGAAGGCTTTCATCTTTCCAGCAGTGATTCAAACAAAGCTTGAGTCACTGTCAGAGAAGTCTTTACTATCTGATAGCTCTTCTGTAATCTGGGAAGAATAATTTGGTGAGTGTTGGTTTAGTCCCTACTGGGACAGATGTCTGCGTCATGAAAAATCGATTTGCCATTTGAATAGAGAGGTTAAATGGACTGTGAAGACTGCTCTCCTGTCAGTTCTAGAGGCAATGATGGCTTGTGATTTCAGCATATCAAATATAAGGCACCTTGATAGGACAGGGAGGGAAAAGACTGCACTGCCAGGGCACGGTCTGCAGCTACTTTGTGGCTAAAATACTCTTTTCTGGGAATTTTCTTGGTTATTTCTTAGAATAACCAGAGTATGGCAAGAATAGATGGGTACCTTTGTGTGAATGTAAATGAACCCGTGTGCAGGCATATACACATGAAAGAGTGCACAGTGCATATGAGGAGAAGAGAAAGAAGAGTGAGTCAGATCCAAATGTTGACAGATGACAAGAAAATTCCCATTTAGCCGAAACATCCGAAGAACCTCCGGGAAACTGACAGCTTGACTCTCAGCCTCGAAACGTTCATTGGTGACCTGGTATAATATCATAATGCCGACCTGTCTTCATCTTTATCCCACTTTTTTACATGCTTTTATTTGCCTGCCTCATTTTCATGCCCACATCACAGTTCAAATTATTTTAGCAAGATGGCTGTGCTTAATCTGACTCCCTGTGCCATGTGTATCTTGTTGATTACAGACCCTCTTAAGATGCCATTATGAGTGACTCTTTGCATGCCCTACTGTCAGCAGCTTTTCCCTTCCTTAAGCCTTTTGAATGTCTTTGCTCAGGAGATTATAAGCCTTTCAATAAATACAGGACGATTACTGAATTAGTGTAAATTTTGCTCTGGGATTGCCAGTCACTTAGATCTTGGAAAGCAACAGCAATCAAAGGTACCTGTGGAACTTTTTTAATGTCTGATGGAAGCCAGAAAAGTCACGCAAAGATGTCTTTTTCCATGCAAATTGTCAGGAACTGGTATTAAGGAAAGCTTGATCTTGTTTGAGGTCTGCTCTTACGCTCCAGGTACTTGGGACTAGGTGAAGTGACATGGCACCTGTGGGTGCTTCCTGCTCTCTGGTGCAAGCCAGGCTGGAGCATGATGGAAGATCCAGAGAAGGGGAGAGCAGGCTGGCAGATGACAAGCAAATCATTCATTAAGGTCTACTCACTTCTGTATCTTTTGTCAGGAGTTCAGATCTTGCAAAGATCTTGTAAATGCTTGCAGCAGCAGAAATCAGGATAAACGGAGGTGTACATAGTTAAAAAAAGATGTGGTGGAAACAACCCCAATGAACACCCTGAGGTGTGTGGTGTGACACTGCTGTCTTTCAGCAGCAACCAAAGAAAACAGATGAGTCACATCTGAGTGGTCATTTATCCTACTTATTCTAGATCATGCTGAACAAATCTGATTTCTCCCTGCCTCAGTTTCTTGTTTCAGTATAGTGACATGAAAGGACATATTCCAAACAGTTCCCTGTCTGACTTGTACTCTAGCAGAAGTGACAGGATGATTTGAAAGACTGTACCCACATTGTAAAATAAGTCTTGTGCTGGGGTGCTTGAGCAGCTCATGGATGTGCTGTGTTTAGCTCCAAAGCCCACTCTTGGTCCATGTCTCACTTTTTCATGCAGGCTGCTGTTAGAGGACATCCTATTAATTGCTTGCTGAGATCTAATATGACATGTTTTGGATGATTTTTAGAATGTTGACGTGGGTTAGGCAGCCAGTCCTATGGAGTCTTCCTGCAGCCTGGGTTCCTTGATGATTTGGCAGCTTTTGAGAACTCTCCCAGGAGCACTGGGAGAAAAAAGCAGCAAGCAGGAAATGGCAAAGGAAGCGCTCAGTGTATCTGAGTGAGTATCTGCTCTGCTTGTATTTGGCAGAGTACCCACAGGTAACAGTGATGGCACAGGATTTAGGGGTTGGGAATGACCTTTCCTCCCTTCTGGAAATAAAAAATGTGATTGCTTCCCTCTGCCACACATTGTGTTTTGAAAACGAGTCTAGTTTGATTCAAATCAACCTTTGGAAAAACCAATCTTGGTTTCAGGTTGCAGAGGGGAAAGGTTTATGGACTCAGACTGGCTCTGTGCACCCTGAAAATGGTTGTCAAGGGTCAGGCTGTAGCAAGTGTGGCCCAGCTCAACCCTAGGGCTGTGTATGCATGGACTGGGAGTTGTCTGTGTGATACAGGAGCACATTCTGGATGGCTATTAGGGGGCCCCAGAGACTCATCTCTGCAGACCAAAATTACAGTGGTGCCTTGAAGGACTCATGTTCTTATCTGTTCCAGTCCAAGCATTCTGTGT
>WAAE01003236.1:0-60607 GCA_013400495.1 Nicator chloris
TGGTGTGTTTTCTCTATGAAGAGGTTAACTTTGCTTTTCAATTTTCTTGCATAAATGCTACAAATAAAGAGGTTCCTCACAGAACTCAGTTTTTCTAAGTAGTGTTTATAACCTTTTCTTTCATGTCCTTTTCAGTTCTTCAACTTTCTGCCTGAACTGTAAATATCAGAGCTGGGTGCAGTTTTCTAACCTCAGTTTTGCTAATGTCATAATCAGACATTACATACTCTCTCTTCAGTAGTGAATATATCCAAGGATTGCTTTGACTTTTTCTGAGCTAAGATGTGCTTACTCTGAATTTATTGTATTTGCAACTTAAGATACTGCAAACCTGAGGGTTTTTTCCAGAAGTTCAACTCTATTAAGTGTTGGGTTTTTTTTTTTTTAAGTATGTCATAGTAGAAAGAAGCACTGATAGCAGGCTTTGATACTGTTTCAAAATATCGTATAATGTACATGCACCATAGGTTGCAACATATAAAATGTGTTGGTGTAAGGAGATGTGCTTTGGGAGTACAGGAAATTAAATTAAAAAAATCATGTGCAGTGGTAACTTTTGTTTACCTAAATGTACAAGAAGTGAGTGTTTAGTTTGAGAGAGATGCTTAGAAAATGTAACCTTGGTTGCATTTCATGTATTCACGTTCAGAAGACTGGACTGCTTTACTAAGCTGTCAGTTTATGGCTAGTGGAGAATTATTGTTCCTCTTACAGTTTTACACCTTTTGCTTCAAGAATAATTTTATTCTCTTGTTAGCTTCTTCAAGCTTGAAGTAAGAGGATTGTGGGTTTCATTCTCCTCCTATCCAGATCAAAGTGTTAGATTGGTTTCCTTCTTCCAGTGCCAGACTAGAACCATACGTTGTTGGTGCAGCTCTCTGTTTTAAGGTGCTTCTGTCCCAGTCTCAAGTAATGTGCTTAGTGGTCTCCATGGTGTGACTGTAGCATTCTTGTGAAGAGCTGATGAAAATGTAACACTGGAGTTCTTCAGCGTGAGAGGATATCACTGCTGTGTTTTGTGCTGAGGTGTTAAGAATAATCTTGTCAGTGCTGTCAACTGATAAAAGACCTATTCTTCCTAATCCTGTGGAGTTGAAAACACAGATCCAGGAATCCTTATTCAGCTGAAGTAATCAGTCATTCAGAGTCATTATACAGTTGTAAGCTTTTTTTTTTTCTTTTTTAAGTTTATTTCCTCAACAGGCATGATAAGCAATTCTTGAATTTCCTCTCAGTTTGAGGAAATTGGGGATAAAGGTCTGTCAAAGGGTTTTGTCAGTTAAAAGCCTTGGCTCCTGGGATCATGGTCAGCCCCATAAGCTGCAGACAACTCTTTAGACAGGCACAATTCATGGATGCAGTGACTGGAGTTGGGCCGGGCTATTTGGAAACAGCCAAGTGGGGAAAACTGTGTGTACTGTGTCTGTTGGTGTCTGTGAGCTCAGTGATACTGTCAAAAAACCGCTATCGACAAACGAAGCCATTCCAATGGTAGCCGATAGGGAGAGGGGAGAGAGGGAAGAGAGGAGAGCTGGCCAACAGTATTTTGCTCAATTATATCTAAGCTATATGAGAGTGGTTTGGTATCTATAACTTTAAGCTGGACTAGTTTTAAATGATGCAAATGTCTCTACTGAGCAGCATATAACAGAGCTCGTACGTAAATAAATAATTAACACGACTAGTTTCATTCTCTGTAATTACAATCTCTGAAAGTTGCATTGGTTTTCCAACATGCTGCTAACTTCAATTTGTTTCTGTGAGGGGTTACATGTGAAGTTTCTGTTTCTTTGTATTTCCTCTCTGCCTTTTCTGTAATGTCTGGAAGGATGACATCTTTGCCTGCCTTTCCATTGTCTTTCTAATTAACAAGCATCCTTCTTCAGTTTCCAAATGGCAGGTAGCTACTACCTCTGCTCAGAATCCCACTGTGCTCTGTGAAATGCAAATGGGAGACCAAAGGCACCTTCAGCTCCCTGGGATCTGTTTTCCAAGTTTGGGACCAGAAGCAAAAGATGAATACAGGCAGGTGGCGTTATGTAGAAACAAACACTGCCTTTTTGTGCTTGCTGGAAAGGTGTTAATAGTAAGTCATTTCCCAAGATATAATACTCTAAATTTTGTATAATCTCAATATCAATCAATAAGGATCTATAAAATGCTTGCATTCTCATTTTTTTTAAGATAGTTTTGCCAATCAAAAGAAATTTGGTTTTCTTAAAGCTAATGTTCAGTTGTGAATTATACAGGTAATGCTGGTTGTAGTGTGAGTTCAGTACCCCAGGACAGAAGCTCTCAGTCAGTCTAGTTTGAAGGAAGATATAAAATATAGCTTGAGCCTATTTTGGGTTGCTTGGTTTGTTAGATTTTTTTCTGTTCCCTGGAAAATTAGGAATTTGTGTTTTCAAAATAACGTAGTTAAGAGGTTTTAGTTTGCTATTTAACTTCATATCTGCAGGATATCACTCTGGCCTGATACTGCAGAAAGAATTGGCAGTACTCCTGGGTTTCCTCCTTTTCCTGTTGTGGCTTTATGATTTCTTCCCAAATATAGGTTGTTCAGCTTTTAATGTAAGGCTCATGGTGTAGATACTTAAGAAGACACAAAAGCTCTTAAGTTTTAAATTTTTTTTTTTTCCCTGCAAAGGCACATGATGGAATCTGTTTTGGGTTTGATTTGAAATGTAAGAAATGTAGAACTGAGTGCTTTTCATGAAATTCTGTTCATGGAAACCTTTGAATTTTCTTGCCAGCCCTTAGGCCTGCTCTATTTCCCTCCTGGATTCCAGTGAGGTCTGGTAGCAAATGGTATCTCCAGCAAGAAAAACGAACTATTTCTGCTACTATGGGACGAGAGAGAACATTATGATCATCTCACACACACACCCACCATGGTTCTCATGGCCATTATAAACATATTCTTGGGAATAAAATACTTTGCATTGCGTAGACGGTGAGCAAAGTTAAACTAGCCAATTTTTAACTTTCCAGTTGCTTTGGATCTCCGAGACAAATCATCAGGCTGGGCTGCGTAAGCTCTTGAAATAATGGAAATGCTGGAAGATAAGCAGCAGAGCTGAGGTCTTGTTTTGGGTATTTTGGTAACACTTACGAATTTAGTTCCACTCAGAATATTTAACCTGACATATGCACAACAGACTGGAAGTTGTTTTTTTTTTTAAACTTCTGTAGCTCTTGACTCCTAGAGATAATTTAAGACTATAAGAGTATTTCTTCTTAAACTTTTATTTTTGGAACCTCTTAATCTATTTGTAACAGAGAACAAGGTCATAGAGTCCCTACAAGCTTTATCCTGATTTCCTACAAATCTTATTACTGTTCTGGAGCACAAGCAGCCAGTTATGTCTTAGTCCTGGACACTGATAAGATCCAGAAGGGTGCTAACTATTGTGACAGGGAGACAATGAAATGCAGTGTTAGCAATGTCTCTGCCAGGACAGGTTTCCAGCTCAGTGACTGCATGCCACAGGCATACTTTTGTTAGTAACAAAAAGCCTTTGGAACAAGGGAAAAAGTCCCTTCATGTGGTCACCTGTGTTGTACAGTAGCATTAAGTAGCTGGCAGCTGTTGAAGCTGGCTTTTCCTGTTTGCTGCTTGACTCCAAGAGGAAGAAGCTGATGATCCCAACAGAGCCACAGGGCTACACTGCTGTTCAGGGTCAGGACTTTGATGAGGAAGGAGCACATGGCAGGATGAATTCCATGTGGGATGCTGCCCACGTTGCCCTCTGTTATACTCTCAGGCACTCCTAAACTTAGCAAGGCATCCAAAACCCATAGGCAGATACTCAGAACAACAGACTGGGCAAAGCACACAGGTAAGCAATAAAGGGAAAGCTGAGAGTAAAGTACAGAAAGCCTTGGGTCAGTTTACAAAAGCACTTGAAAATGCCAAGTTGCATATTGAGGAACTTGATTTTCATCTAGATATTTTTCTGGAATTTAGTAATAAATAAATAATACAATAAAAGTTTATAATACAGTATTTGTTCCCTTCCAGAAAATGTGATAAAAAATAATGTAGTGTGTGATCACCTGAAAATTATCACTTCTGTTTGACCATTTGAAGAAAAAAACAAAGCAACCTGGCTTTGTGGGTTTTTTGAGAGGAATGGTATTTTGTCAGAGGACATTCCTATAAACCACCTAGATCAACAGATACACAATATAATTAGCCTATTTTTTAAATTAGTAAGTGCCAGATTGAGAGCAGTTACTGACTCAGGTTTGTTCTGGGTCATCAACTGCTCAGTATTTTGCCAGATTATTGAGAGGGGGAAAATAATTAAGATGCTAATTAAATGTAGATCATGCAAATCTAGAAACTTCAAATAATTTGTAAGATATAAGATAAGTAAGGAATATAAAGCTAATGTGTTTCAATGGTAGATGAGTAAAAATAATTGCGCTGTATTTTGTGAAAAACAGCTTTGTAGTGTAGGGGAGAGGCAGGCTTGTGTAGACTTGGTTATAAACAAGGATATTTTGACTTCTGGGCAGAGCAACCAATTATAAAATGTTAGGAAAGTAGGGCACACAGTGAAGCATTTGCAGCAAGGAAGAGCTGCAGGCTTTTTGCTGAGGGGACATTTCCAGAAGGCTCAATGGCTGGGAATCCCTAGTAAATAAGAAGGGAATAGAAGAGCCATGTAGGTTAAATGTTACCAAGCACTTAGGCACTGAACCAGGTTACAAAATAATTTTCCCTAGTGAAACCAGACGTGGACTGTGAAAGGTGTTCCTTGTAAGTGATCTGTGGGTAAGTTTCGCACAAATATGAGATCCTCCAGAAATGTTTCTGAAGCATTTGGAAATGTGGCTTTTCTAATTTGAGGAGGTAATTTTACGTACATACATTTATGTATGAAAGTATATTTACAGGAAAAAATAAATAGAAAATTATAATTACATATTAATTATGTGTAGTAATTATAATTAATACCGACATGAACTATAATCAACATATAATAATTACATGTAAAAATGTCTTGAGTGCAGATTCTTTTAACCTAACTTCGGTTGTGAACTGGCAGCTAATACCCCGAAAACCCCTGCTACTCAGTTATTGGCATTTGCATAAATCCTTTATCACTCCTCCCACTGGTTCTGCAGCAGCGCTGGGCTGAACATTGCAGTGCTGTGTGCTCCACGAGGAACAGCAGGGGGCTGCCCCAGATAGATGAATAGTTCCTTTTTTCCTTTCTGTCCAGCAGTACAATCTAACAGACTTGAATGAAATTTTAATTTACACCAAAGCTTCCTGGCTGCTTCAGTAATTTGTGGAGTGATGTATCCACGCTGCCTGTTAACTTTTTGCTTCCCAGCTCTCAAAGAGCTGGGTAGGTGTCCAGTGGTGTGTTCCTGCGATCCTGACATTTACTTTGCTGTACAGATTAAAAATAGCAGCTGCTGTTGGCTTCAGCTTATCAGATGATTGCAGCAGAGCAGAGTGAGTGGGCTGCTGTCCTTCCTCCTGAGGACATTTGCCAGTGGTAACTTGAAGAAGTTTTCAGTACTCGTGTTTCAGGAGCACAAATAAAGAGGAAAAAAATGGTTTGTGGATGTATCAGAGGAGGAAGGATAGGAAAGGGAAAAGCCTTGTTCTGTTACTTGTTATTTGAGATGTGATTAGATTTCACTTGCATTAAAGCAGCATTTAAAAAAATACATACTCAGCTAATTAATGTCACTGCATTCCAGTTCAAAAATGAGCACAGCACTAATACAACATATGCAGAAAGAGATGGTTTTGTGGGGCTCTGAGGTCATGGTGTGTTTTCAGTACACTTTTCCATGGGATTACTTGTGTTTTAGCTGTTGGAGCTTTCCCTACAAGCAATTGAAAGGCAGATGGTTAAAGAATATATGCGTAGCAGTGACTCTTAGGTTTGTAGAGGAGTTTTACATCTCACTCTTCAGGGGGAACAAAGGATCCCAGACAGAAAGCTAGGTTCCTAAAGATTGAATGTGATGCTCTGTAGTACCATTAAAAACTCCTGTAGATGTTCTAGAGTTTGGACAGAACAAATGTAGAGTAAATAGCTCATGGGGTGGAAAGTCAGTTCAGGAAAACCATTGGCACGGGAAAGAGTGGAATATTAAACCACTCTTGTGAAATTACAGAAATTTAAGTGGTTATACATGTACTGCATAGTTCAGACATATTTTTAAACTTACCTGTGGCACTGGGAAGTTTTATTAGACTTATTTCAGGCAAAAATACTTTGTTCTGATTTCTTCACCTTTACATGAACAATTGGCCTATGCTGTGTGTGTCTGGGGACATTGGCAGAAACCAGTTAAGATGGAGAAACCTGAATTGCAGCTTTCCAGAATCAGTGAAGGAAAGAAAGGCATAGAAAGGCACTTGTGTTGCCACTGGTTTCTTTCCATAAACAAAAGTTATTAACATAGGTCTTGTCAGCAAAGTGCTCATGAACTATCAAAAGTTGCTTCCCAGGACTGGAGTGGCCAAGTCCAGCTTAAATGTTTCAACATTTAAGCTCATATAAACTCAAACTATGAATTTCTTGAACATCTGTGTAATTCCTGTGTCATACTGGGGTATTTGAATATTTATGAATTGAAACATCATCTTTTTATTCTCTTAAATATACCCAAAGCTACTTGTTATTCAGCCTGTACCTTGGTAATGAAAATGCTTACCCTGACAAACACACTGTGGACTGACAGCCAGAGTGCGCTCTGTTCTTAATTGTGAATTTACTGCAGTGACCACAAGTGCAGGAATGTAGGTCTTATTTAAATATGGTCTTATTTGGTATGGTATATTTAAAAATGTAGGTCTTGCAGGTAAATTAAGTAGGAAGAGATGTTGCCTGAGGGATTTGTCACTCACTTCCTTTCAGAACTATTCTATGGAAAATGGGATTTTCTTGGCTCAGAGAAAGGAGAGAAAAACTCCTACCTTAATGGCTAGGACATACCTTAGAAGATGGGGACTATCTGGCCTCCAGCACCCCTGCACAGCTGATGCTCTGGGGAATTTGCATTTCCTGTTTGACTGGACCTGGTCTAAAGGCTACAGCTTATTATTGTAGTGGTTTGGGGTTTTTGTTACCTGTCTGGGTGTTGTGTGGACTGGGAGTTGAGCAGCCCACACACACAGGAAGGAGGTGGTGGTTATATTGAACTGTTTAAATGTTAGTAACACTTCTTTAGTTTAGGCTAGCAGTTAAAAACCACCTAGACAATCCTTCCTTGGGAAGGACGAATGAATTGCCAAAAAACATCCGAGAGAAAGAAGACACTTCAGTAGGCATGAATGAAGTCCTTGTGCAGAGGGATCAGCCTTGGCTGAAAGAGCAGCACTCTGTGACCATAGGGCAGAGATCTTCGTGCTGTGGGTTAATTTACTTCACCTTGGGATTCCTAGGCTCAGTTTGCCTTTATACATTCAGCTACAGAGGATATTCTCTTCAATTTCATGAAAAGATCATGTGCACAGATTCCTGAGTTCGAATTTCTTCTCTCTAAGATTATTACAGTCCTGCAATGTTGGGCCTGAAAACAGATCAGGAAGTCCTTGGAGAACTTGTGAAAATGAAAGTTCCAGCTGTGGCAGAGCTGATGGAAAGACATGGAGTCATGTGGACCCTAGTGGTGTCACGCTGGTTTATATGCCTGTTCATTGACATTCTTCCAGTGGAGGTAATTGGTAACAAAACTTCTCTTACTACACCCCTAATTATTTCATTTGTACTACTTTAGTAATAATTGCTTACTGGAAATGAAGGTTAATCTGAATTCTCTCCTTTCCTGCAGACTGTGCTCCGAATATGGGATTGTTTATTCTATGAAGGGTCAAAGATCATCTTCCGTGTGGCCTTAACGTTGATTAAGCAAAACCAAGCTTTTATTTTGGAAGCTACTAATTTCCCTGACATTTGTGATAAATTTAAGCAGATCACCAAAGGAACGTTTGTAACAGAGTGTCACAGCTTCATGCAGGTAAATTCTCTACAGCATTTAGTCATCCCAAATTAAAACCAACACTGACTTATAAATGTTTTTCACTGAGCAAAAGATGGATACAGTTAAGAGAAACATAGCTGTTAGGATTGTTTTTTAAATAAGAAACCCAAACCTTTCTAATAAATACATTAATATAGTAAATAATTTATAGTTAATTATCTAATTCCACATATAGCAATCCATCCACATTATCTGTCATACAGGAAAAAAATTATTTTTGCCCTTTTTATCAGTTAAGGCTGGAAGGCTGATGAGAAAATAATTTAAGTGCCTTTTTCCAGTGAACTATGGATATTGATCCTGTGCTTTTTTTGAGATGAATTGTCAATACAGTATTGTAGAATAAGCATGAAGTGAATTTTCAGCTTGCACTGATAAATGGCTGTAGTGCCTCAACACACAGCATTCTGTTTAGAACAAGATGGTAGCAGCAGGTTCTCATTTCCAGACAAAAACCCATGAAGTTGAATGTCCAAGTGCAATGACAGTCTGCAATCTAAGAATTATTCTTTTAAATTATTAATACATTGGGTGCCACGTCAGTATAAAACATTAGATTCAGGGCTTGTCATGGAAGATGGAAACATAAAAGGTGGTAGCTGCAAAACAAGTAACAGGAGCAAATCTGTCATAAATCACTTGGTCAACTCCACTATCATTGTTTGCTCAGTGTGCATAAAACCATGTCCTGGAGGGTGACATTTACCCCCCAAAGTGTTTCATGCTCGTGGCACATCTCTGTGCATAGGTCAGTCACTCAACTTTCATTATTGTTCATATAGAAGAAAAATTAGCTTAACTTACTGACACTTAAGTCTTTTAATTAAAGGAGCAAGGGAAAAATCACAAGTATAGCTTTAATTTAGAAGGGAGATGTTTGAGGGGGTTTTTACATGCCATAAAGAGTTTAGAATAAGAATTTTATTAAATGTTAACTGCCTTAAGAACACCTGTTCAGAGGTTAATGCTAACACTCGTCCTTGAAGGACTTCCCTCCCCCCTCTTTAATTGTGTTTAATTTTACACCAGCTATTTTTAGAAAAACGCCACCTTTTTGTTGCAGCTACCCTGAGTAAAAGAATTTTAACTGTTATTTACTATAGTAATGGGGCTTTGAAGGCAGTTAGATAAACAATTTAGCTTAGATTCTTCTGTAACTTTGAAACATGTGCTTTTGTGCTTGGAGGTTTGTTGGGTTGGGGTTTTTTTCAGCAGTACAGGTATTAGTACCAGTTAGAGGTGATGACAGATAATCTTTATGCCTCCTCCCCCAGAAGAGAACCTTAGGTTTTAGTTTGAAGGCTTCTTTCCCAGAAGGCTGTTCTGAACTGGTTCAATTACAGTCGCATGTCTAGAGCTGTCATTTAACAGCTCCAGAGAACTGAGGTGCCCACACACCCTAACTGTGGCTTTAAGTGCATAAACCTGGAGCTTGGCTTCACAGTTTTGTTCACTCAGAAGTTCTAGGTGAAGTAGTGGAAACAAATGTACTGTTCTTGAACTACAAGTGAAAACAAAAGAAAAAAGTAATTGAAGCTGTGTGATGGCATTCAGAACGCATCAAGTTCTTACATCCATATCCATTAATCCCCTGGAAAGCCTGGTAGAGAAGAGGAGTAAAGGTAGTGTTGTGAGTGATTAAAACTGATCTTTTGCAGTAGGAAGACACTGGTTTCTTTGTGTTCCAGAGCCTGAACCACCTCTGCTAGCACCACACAAGAAGTGCACTGGTGCTTTGTCACATTACCCAGGACAGTTAGTATGTTCTAAATATGCCACCTTCCACCACCTACCATCTAAAATTATCTCAACTGGATACACATTCAAACCAGATTTTCTGTTGCTGCTTTTGTGTAATTTACGGCACTTCTTATAGGAGCTGCAGGTTTACTGTGTGCTTACAGCTCAGTAGATGAAGATGTTACCCTGTTACAGGAAGGCCAAAGAGCAGTGAGCAATTTCACAGTACGGACATCGAAGCAGGGATATCACACCTCAGCAATTATGTGAGAATTCTAGCATGCTGTCCAAAGCCCGAATTTTAAGGCTAAGAATTTTCTTCTTTTGCCCTCAGAAAATATTCACCGATCCTGGAAGCTTATCCATGGCAACAATCAACAAACTCCGAGAGACTTGCAGGGACAAGTTGCTTTCTCAGGGATAACATGCCAGACGTAACCAGGTGGTCAGATCCTACAGCAATTGACACATTCCTCTATTTGCACTGATTAAAGCACACTTTAAGCTTTCCATGAATTAATTGACACTTGACCAATTTTTCCTGCCTTTCAAGTAAGTGTGTTAACACTTTGTACTGTATGTCAGATTTGATAACTGGAACTGGTGGTTCTGTTAGTGTTTGTTGGTGGTGTGTTGTTCTTATTTTTTAAGGATTAAGGTATCTTCAGACTAGAATGTGATCAATGTCAGGACCCTCCTTTTAAAAAAAATAGTCCCAGGGAGTTTTGTAATATTAAAATCAAACAGATGTATAAAATTATGTATTACTGTGTTAACTGTGACACTGTTACCATTTGTACAAAATAAATTAATTTAATTTGTTCGAACCTGTTTGTTGGTGTAGAGAGTAAAATATGTGGTCTGCATCCTGACTGCCAGTCATTGGCTGGAATACAAACATCTTTTTCCTCGCTGCTCTCACTTAAGGAACTCAAATAAAGCAAAGTGCAGGGCAAGAGAGCAGTCGGTGATTTTCACCAGCAGTTGATCTATGCAGTGTGAGATAGAGCAGCTGTAGTGCAATTCCTCCACACCTGTGTCGCTAAAAATTTGAGGAGAAACACTTGTAAAGGCATCCACCAACAGAATTCTTTGACAGGGGAAGATACTAGGTAGTTCCAAAGTCTGTATTGGCACCAGGCCACTTCCAGCCCTGCTGGGGCCAGGAGTCTGGAAATTGCTTTCTTGTCCACAGAGCCCTCTCGTGGCCAAATCCTCTCCTTCCAGCTGGGGAAAGGAGGAAAGACAACTGGAGCACTTTGTGGGGGTTTATGGTCCCTGTACAACAACTACTGTGGAAAGCCTCACATTTTAACAGCACAATCCTTTTCAGACTTTACTCCAAACTCTCTTCATTGCTTGTGAAGCATGGCTTCCCCCTATCCCACAAATTGAGATTTTTTTCATTCCTCAGCAGGAAAAAAAAAAAATCACCTTTTTCAGAGGAAACAGAGGAGTGCTTTTCTAGACAACTAAAGACTGCTACTCAACAGTGATTCTGAGCTATCCTACCCCTTTATGGTACCAGACATAGACCTTTTTCCTCAAGTACTGAATTATAAGGACAGTAGCAGAGCTTCTAGTATGTCAGCAGGTATTAGGAAGCACTATTCACTACTAGCAAAATTCATAGCTTCCAGGTACCTTCAGGGTCGCAGGGCATTGGCCCAAAGTAGGCCAGCCTTACTGTCCTGCATTAGGTTCTCTTGGCCAGGAGTGTCCTGTGCAATGTCCGCGTGTGCCCCGGTTCCTGCCCTGCCGAGCTGGTACTGTTAACACCAAAGCCTTGCTGCACAAGGAGTCAGGGAAGTCTTAAACATCATTTAAACATCATAATTTCCAGCACATAAGGCACACAGCCCGCAGCAGATGTGCGCTTCCTACTTTGTGGTAAGAGGCCAACTTCAAAATCAAACATGAAATGTCATTTACACAGTCCTAGACTAAGAACCAGAGCAGCACTGTCAGAAAGGGAGGCTTAGCCAGGCAGACCCATGTAGCGACATGTCTCAGGAAGTGGCAGTTTAAAGTGAATTTCTCCAGCTCTCACATTACCAACAGCTAGCCTTCCTCGCTTCCAAACACAAAATGCAAAACGAACCTGATTCCAACATACATTAAGGTTTTCATTTGTGCCACAAAGAAAATCCTAAGCACTTGTTTAACTCCATGCTAAAGAATGTTTGAAGCTTCCCAAGAATAGCCAAACCATGACTGCAGCCCTCAGTAAGTGGCCAACAAGTGGTTTTAAGAGTTATCAGCAGTACTAAGAAATACAGAAAAAAAAGTGTCTTTATTAGCATTGTTACAGGCAATGCATACATAAGAACTGATCCTTAAAGTGTACAATCCCCAGCCAAGTTTAAAGCAATAGAATCAGCAGATTGAGATCTATATTGTACACATGTGCAGTAACAGGATCTCTCAACCTTCCAACAGAATAGACTGAAATCACTTTACAAAAAAAAAGTAAATAAAAATAACACCCATTTTAAAAAAGTACCAGCTCCTAAAGAGCTGGCATAGCATTAAAAATATCAAACAGGGGAGCTGTCCAATCATAAAGAGTTCCTGTAAGGTTTGAGTATTGCGTTGTTCACACCCTGCATGTGCCAGGCATTGAGTTTAAAGCTTAGTAAAAAATACACACCTAAGAGAAAAGGTGAAGTTCAGATTTTAGATTTCAATTTTGTCAGCTGTTACTAAATTTTTTCAAATGCATCATCAGTATACTTAACATCATCGCTCAATGGCAGCGGTGCAAATTCCCTTTGTTAAGAATTCTGAAATTGAGTCAGAGTTAGCAACATCCTTCTCTGGAATCTGTAGCTGACATGATCTTAGCCAATTCCAAAGAAGCACCCTTCAGAACTTTTAGCTTGTTTCTAAGTGGGTAAATATTAAAACTAGTTAGCAAAATTAAACACCAGAATCTTCAGAAGTTATTTTTGTGCATAGTTAAATGCTGCAAGATGATTTCACATTTAATAAAGCAGACTTTAAAGAAGCAATTTGCAAGAAAAGATGTTACCTTACAATATCAACCAGTTCAGGGGACATGTAGGGGGATGTTTTTCCTCCCAGCCTCTTGCAATTGCTTTTCATCTATGCTGGACTTCAGTGCAAGTAATTAAATTGTTTGATATCCAGCATGGCTCCTCTTTCTGCCAATCAGGTAAGCAATCAAGACAATTAGAACAAGACCAGCAAGGGCTGCACCAACTATTATAGGGATCAGCATGTTATTTTCATCCAGCTGACATTCTTCCACTGAAGAGAGAGAAAAAGATCCATGTTAGGTACTAGTGCACCAACAGATGGCTACATCCAGAACTTCAGCATTCTGCTCTCAGCACGTAGATAAAACTGGCTCAGCTAGCTTGCCAACAATGAGAAGGAAGCCAAGTCCACTAACTATGATCATTCAGGATGAAGTCTTTCTAGTACCAGCTGTATACACAATATGGAGATTATACTGATTGCTTCCTCCTCAAGAGCTGTTAGTTACACACAAATGTAGCCATCATAAATATCCATGCAACCCTTGCCACAGTCCTTTTGCTTTCATCATAGTCACAAGGGACAGGTTTGCCCCTTTCACACAACTGTCTGCACACAGTTTGGAGGGAAAGGTAGCACCCTTCCTTACTCTTCTCTGGACCATCAGGAACAAGTCCAACTTGTTTCAAAGCTTTTTACATACTTCTCACACTAGCCTCAACTCAGACATCTTAACCAGCCTCCACATCATCTGTAGTGGGGCATGCAGAGACCAAGCATAGCACCCACAAGTTCACATTTGACTACAGAATGTTATATTTATATCAAAGTATACTTCACAAATCTTGGATTTGACAGGGGCTGCCAAATGCAAACCTCTTACCTGGCCCAAATTTGTCTCCATCGATCTTGAAAATCTGGATCTGAACATTAAATATATTGACAAAGGCTTGGTCTCCGACCTGCAGATTCTCCTCCGAACTGCACTTGTAGGAGTTCCCTACTGAAGCTATCAGCTCACTCATGCTGTTGTTTGCTCCCTCAAATTGTGGATCTGTGTAAGAGAAAGCCTTATTATATAAATCTGAAGAGCAGGAGCTGTAAGCTCATAAGCTGCAATTTGATATACTCATCCCCAACATTTCTCATACATTATTTAATGCAAGCTACCCTTAATATTTACAGAACTAATCACAGAGGGTAGATTTCTTAGAAGTCCTTACTTTTTGCTTCAGGAGGCAGGGTCATTCTTACACTCACACCTTGCAGGAAGAATTTTTCAGCACTTGCATTCTTAAAAAAAAAACAGAAACCAAAAAACCAGTAGTTGTCATTTAAGCTGATGAAGTACAACATAAGCTGTTCATGTTCAGGTTCCATTCTGCATGCATTTTGAGAAAAGTTTTTAAAATGTAGACCACAAATGGCATTAGCATCCAGAGGAGGTGTTTGGTTGGACTTCAGGAGAGAAAAGCTACAGAAAGTAGGCACCTTAAGGAAGACTATTTTGTGAGGGCAAAAAGGCAGAGAAAGGGGGCCTTGTCACCTGCAAACTGTTGACTTGACTCCCACACTGCAGGCATAGCCCCACCCATTGCTTAAGCAGCCTTCTTGCAGTGAACTTGGTACCCCACAGAGCTGTAGAGTCATTTAATAGCAACAGCTCAAGGTGATCAGCCTTAAAAGGAGCATGAAGCTCTGCCAAACAGTGGATTCAGTCCTCAAAAGTACGCAGCTCCAATACAGCACCTGCGGCAGGGCTGTGGGAAACAGCATTCCCAACCATCATAGGAGACCAGAAGACAAGCACACTTTGGGCTGTACATAGAATATTAATGAGGACTTAAATCCAGCTCCAGGCTTACAATTAGATGAGATGCCCACTTGTCACAGGCTGCTCCCAGTGTCAGCAAGAAGCCTTAAAGAGTAAGCAACACAATCTTCAAGGAAGTTCCCACTCCAAACAAAATACTTTTCTGTGTACAAATATGTATGTGTGCATATATATATAAACACAGTCTTCTCACACAGTGGGTACCAAGCATAAAACCCACTAAATCCTATTATTAAAACCAAAGGAACTAGTTACTCCCCTTCCTGTAGCTGTCTTTTTTCCTCTTGCACTTGCCCCAGTTAGTTTTCCCACATGGAAAGTCCTGCAGACCCTACATGCTCAGTGCAGAGTTTCTTACCAATGCAAACTGGAAGGCAACGCTCGTTCTCTCAAAAGTCAGGTTCAACAAGGCAGATGTATTGTCACATCTCCCAGAAGCAGTTGTATTACGTGGTACGAAATTCAGCAAATCCAAAGCCATCTGTGAGAGAAGAGGAGCCATTATGACACTTGAAGAGACTGAGCACATCACCTTACACTCAGTCGAGGTGTAGCTGGCTTGTGTCTTGTGGCTACAGTGTTGTGTTTGCCCTACGTTCCAGATACCAGGGCAGATCCATGCACACATTTCAGACCCGTGCAGGCTGCACCAGGCTGACAGACACAACTAAGGGCACATCTAACAGAGCTTTCTGCAGCCCTGCCTGGCTGCAGCCAAGAACGCACTGCTTTCTCCATGCAAACTGCTTTGGTCCTTGCAGCATAAGGAAAACCATCAAGAACCACCACACTACATGGAAGGCAAGATGCTATAAAATACTGCTTTGACATAAGGTAGAAGCAATTAAGGTCCCCTTAATTGCTTCTACCTTAATTGACCACCTATCAGCACAATCATCTTGCATGTCATTTCAGTTAAAAATGTTTTAGTTTTGTCCATGGTTCATGATTTTATACTGTCTTGCATCTGCAAAAGGCTGTGGGTTAAATGCACTTGTCAAACAATTAAATAGAAACCCTTTCATTAGCTCTTAGCTGATCCTCATGTGACCAGAAAACCTACCTGCCACCTCCTCACTGGTCATTACACTAGAAATCAGCTGTTCCACCAGTAGAACACCAGCATCAGGGAATTTCACACAACTGAGGTGGCTAAAACACAGTTACCATCATAACAAGCCACTGTACAGCCACACACCAGCTAGAAGTGCTCAAGATTTTACCTTTCAGTCATCAACATCATAAATAAATGCAGTAGTTCCTTTTGCAACACCATTGTTTCCTATTGGGGGATTCAACAGTCCCTTTGGGACTCTGGGTTTGTCCATAGGGCTGGCAAGCTGAGCTCTGCACCAATAATGGAGGGAACGAACCTGTGCCAGGGCTGGATCTTACATAAACCTTGTATTTTTCTTTTTTTTTTTTTTTTTTTACTATTAAAATTAGCTGTTAAGTAGCTTTTAAACATCAAAGTCAAACCCAAATGTCTTCAGTTCTGGCTGGAAGGTAAGTAAGTTACAAACCTGTCCAGTTTTACAGTAGCTATTTTCCCTTCTACTAGTCATTCACTCTTTCTATGCCTCAGGCCAAATTTCTGTATTTTATTTAACAGTTTAAAAATCTTGCTTCAATTGCAACTTTGATAACAGGATTCCCCTACTCATATCTCGGTAATTTTTATTACTTCTCTTAAATGTCCATATATACACTTTGTGGATTCAACAGACAAGTTTAATACTGCTTTTAGTGAACGGAAAAATCCTTAAGAACCGCTTTCAGTACAAGTGTTTGAAATGTCACTAGTTTAGACCAGGTTAAGCAATTCAAATAGAAGATAATGATGGATGAACATAAACAATTGGGCTTTTTTAAAAAAAGGTCAGCTTATAATAATTTACCAAGTCTTCCCCAAAGAAATTTGAAGGCTTTGAAGAAACAAATCAAAATGTACCTTTTCATCTTTTTTTGGATAGGTGATATTAAGCTGTAAGCCCATATAGGCAAGTACACAAGTTCCATTTGGACCAGTCACATTGTATTTACCAACTCCAGGATTTGAGGGTGATGATGTTGGTCCTGGGCTAGTTGGAACCTGGCTAGTAGTCTGTTTAGGAGTTGTAGGCACCATAGTAGTAGTAGAGACCATATCTTCAGCACATTCTGTCTCTGCAGAGAAAGGAACACAGTCATTACCAACCAAAATGAAGCTGTGGGATGATCTACCCTTTTAATCCTCAAGGGAAAGGAAGACGCAATTTCAAGTAGCTTTTTTCCTAATAAAAGATAATAAAAGCTCAGAAACACAATGGTAAAGCATTACCTAAACACTTGTTGCGAAGTTTGACACCCTTTTAAAGCCTGGCATGTGAAAATGACACCTCTGCTGGTAATTTACTGAAGTTCATGGTGACCACACTCACTTTCATTCACATCCATCATTTCATTTTGCCATCAGGTCAGCATACATCTGACAGAGGCAGCGTTCCTGCTGTCTCTTCACAGCCGGGCTGGGATTCCTATCACTCACTCTGGGCACTCGTGTGGGAAAAGCAGAGGAACAGTTCTCCTGCCCACTGGTCAAAGTGGTCTCCCAGGAGATGTGTTTTCCTTCCCCTCACTCTCATTATTCTGGCAATACCCAGAGCAGCCTTAAGATATTGCTGTGGCTCTTCTGTCCTTAACAAGGGGATTCTAAGATACTGCTTCTGATGCCAAGTTTTCTGCTGTATCCTCTCACATCCATCCTCCCTTTCAGCCCTGCATGAGGAGCCAGCCTCCACAAGGAGCCACCCTCCATGGGGTTAACAAAGCTGTGAAGGTGTCCAAGTTCACCTTCTCTTTTTATCCAGTCCAGCAGTAACTTCCAAAGGAACAGCGACTGATTTATTTGCCAGAGTACTTGGAAACATGTGGCAGCAAGATCTTAACTTGATCTGGGAGCCAAGAAGGTTCCTACATTGATCATCGAAGCCAAAACCAAAGGTTGTAACAAAGACATTACTAAAGTAGAGGCTTCCGTCTTCCAGTCCAAGGTCATCTCCACATGCCAGGGATAAGAATTTGCAACTTTTTAAGGACAACAGCAACTGCAGCAACAATCAACTGACTCAAAGGGCCTACTTCTAAAATTTAATGCATACATATCTTGCAGATACAAGACACCTAATAAATAGCCTTAAACTTAAACAGGAGCTTAACTTTTAATTATGGCTCAGAAAGAGGAACTCTAATCACACCATCTGAAGTCACATACACTGCAACATAGCATGCTTTCCTATTTCTACTCCACTGCTGGAAAGTCCAAGAGCAGAATAAAGGTGGATGAAGGAGAGATCCTTTATTTTGTAGACTGATACTGGTGTAATCCCAAAATGAAATCATTTCCTAACAAACCAAAAAGCACCTTTCTGGGTACTTCACTGGAGAACTACCCTCTGTGTGCAAGACCTCAACACATAGAGGCTCTTATTTAAGTTGGCAGAGATGGAAACAACCAAATCACACTGAGTACAAGTTTAGCCTAGTTGGAGTTTTGATACATTATTTTTACTGAACTGATTTAGAGCAGTTTCTAGTAGTTCTTCAGGACAGATCAAAAGATGAGACAAATTCTTTCATCTTTTCTTGACAGTTACAGGAAAGCAGCTGGCAAAACTATCAAGAGAGAGAAAATTGAAGTCTCCCTTTCAGAGCTGCAGATAACCACTACTATCCCCTCAGTCACTGACTTCTAGTACACTGACAGAAGTCACAATTCCTAGTTATGCAGATGCACTGAATATTGACCCTTCTTCCCTTCAGTGAGTCTAGTACAGATCACTGGCAGAAATACCCTTTCATTAAAGATTTACAGAGAAAAAAATATTAAGGAGAAATCCCAGATCTAAAGTTTTATCAATAACTAGCTACCTAAGGGACAGGGGAAGGCTCAAGCCTACAAGAATGGAAGCAGAGGACTATCTAAGAGCAGATCTTAAGGTCTTCAAAAGAAAAGTATTACACAATAGGGAGATTTTATTGAAGTTTTGTAGAAGTTAAGAATCAGCTTTTCCCAGTATCATGTCTTATGTTTGAGCCTGCTGATAAATGATTACTTATCATACTTACCTGGTAAAACAATTAGATCGAAGTTTCAGAATTAAAAAAAAATAGTTCTGAAGACTGCAGTAATAGAAATCAGAGTTTGCTGTGGGTTTTTTAAAGTATAAATGTAGGTACACATCTTTACTGAAAACTAGTTCACTGAATGAAAAGTTTGATCAAGGGAATGATACATACAAATCTGAGCCAGTCATGTGAAGCAGCCACAAAAGAAGGCAATGCCACTGCTATCACGCATCAGGCAAGGTACTTTTCACAGCAATGAGACAAGGTAGAGATACTCCAGCAGAAGGCACTTGTTCATTGTATCCATTCCATGCTAGCACTGGCTACCTTAGTTTTTAATGCTTGTTTCAACTTAGCAGGTGCATAAACGGGATTAACAGCTAAAGAAAAGTTCTATACTTCCCACGGAAGATGAAGACTCTGAAACTAAGGCAAAGACTTATCACTCCTTAAGACAGTATACGTGACCAGTTTATACACCTCTTTTGTGTTTGAGAGGACTGCTGCCACAAAAGTAAAGGACATGAACACACCATGAAGTAATTTGCCTTTAATAATTTGGAGTAAACTTCCACACTACTTTTCAATACAAAAAATCAGGATAAAAATATGGCTTTGTGATTGTGTCTGAAAGAGAAAAACCTAACTTACAGCTGACATAAAACCTCCTGTAGGAAGATGTATGTTTCTGCTCTCTACAGACCAATTCTCTACTGTCTGCCATTATTTCACTAATTTTCCCCAGAGCACACGGTAACTAGTTCAAATTACTTTGGTAAAGGCCATAATGCTTGGAAGTTATCAGATACTTCTTCAACTAGGATTTTGGCCGTGTGCCCACCTGACCTACTGCAGCATGTCTTTAACACCCGTGCTCATGAAGAGCCTAGTACAATACCCATGGGAACCTAGGGCACTATCCCCTTGCCACAGATTCCAACATCCTACAGAGAAATCCTGAGGTAAGTCCATTCATTTCAAAAGATGGTGCTATCAGAGTGTCAGATCTACCTTGTATCCACCTTAAATATGGTTAGTCAGGACTGAAAAATAAATAACCTGTTATTGGAAATATTAGCTTATCAAGTACATTTTCTGTTACAAGATACTTACTGTTCACACTTAAAGTGCCATTTGTGATATAGGCTTCCAAAGTGACTTCGCTAAAAGTAACGTTCACATTCTTCATATAGATGTACTTGGAGTTGGTGCATGTGTATTTTGTGCCCATATGTGCCTGAATAATGTTTTTATGTGATACAGTCTTCATGCCTCCTGTAAAAAGATACACTGCATTATTATGTATCAGTATTCAAAGAAAGGACTCTATTACATCTGGAAGGGCCTCACAATAACAACAGGAAGCTTTTATTTTACCTGTAGAATTTGGGAATAAAGTTGCATCTGATAGATTGTAGTGGAAAACTAACTCTTCAACTTGGTACTTGTCTGCAGATTCTGAGAAATTCAGGCTTAATGAATGTCCTGCTCCAAAACCCAATACCAGAACTGGATGAGATGCGTTATCTTTACCACATGAGCTCTGTGACTCTACTGAAGCATTCAGCGGAAGAAAAAAGTATACAGACTGTGGAGTAGAAAATAAAACACACGTAAGCTTTTTCTCACAGCTTTTTAAATATCCTATGAAACTTACAAACATACAGCAGACATCAATATTTACTATAAGATGTCTACTTATATACCAGTATATAGCAAGCAGCATATTACTGGCATTCACGTTTGAGAATCTTGCTCTCTGAAATTGGAGGACAAAACAGTACATACTCACAGCACCTCTTAGAATTTTTTTTCTCCTAAACCAAGTTTATGAATTTGCAGGTACTTCTGTACTACAAGAATTAAATCTGGTAAACTCTGGACATGTGAAAAATGGAAGAATTTAAGCTTTGCTTCTTGTAGTACAACTGAGAAAAAATAAAAGTGAATGGTACATACTACATAGCTTGGCTGTAATACTTTTATTACACGTTGTGAGGAAATGTGATATCCGAAGACCAATATAACATTTACTGGGAAGTTCTGAGCTTACTGCTTACAAGAAGAAACAGACAAAAGTATAGTATGAAAGAAGACAGTTCTGAATGCAAACACATATACCAGTATCAGCAGGATTTCAGATCATCAGCACAACTGAAAACATGGATTATACAATATAAGGCTCAGCTCAAATCACACGTAAGAAGTGCACCACTGGTAAAGTAGTAGGATTTTTTTAACCTTGTATTACACTGATGGCTAGGGAAAAAAAAATCAATTTCAACAACACAAAGCTGCAATAAGTCTATAAATAATCCCCAATTCCTATTCAGTAGTGAAGATACAAAAAACCCCAAAACTTATTTGTTAAGCCAAATTCTTAATTTTCCATTAACAAACTTTTGCTGTTAATATGGAACAATTTGTAAGTATTGCACTAGTTTGTAGATACACTGACATCTAGAGATTTGCTAAGTAAGAAGGTCACAGATTTCCAGAGTTTAAAAAGTTTAAAAGCTATGTGCCAACAGCCATTTCAGTTCAGATACAGATGATGCGAGTGTGACCAAGCTACCAAAAGAGAACTTGTAGTATTTTTGTCTTTACAACTCCAGTGAAAGCCATTTTACTTATCAACAGGACAGCTGTGGAATTTCAGTCACAAAAGTAATTTCACATGTTTTGTCTGTGATTGTTTCAGGCAGCCTCAACCTTGCCATTTAATTAGAAGCATCCGTAATAAAGAAAAGCTGATGCAACATGACTGGGAAAGTAACAATCTTTGTTGAAGCAGTTTTTCATACCTAGATACTCGGTGAAAATTTAAATACTGCACACATGCAAAGATACCATATATTTTATAAATACTAAAAATACTAAGAAATGACAAGCAGTAAGATACTCACTGCCCTTACCTCTTTCTGCCCATTGTTTTTGTATTCCACTGAGAAGGCTACTGAAAAATCAGCAATTACGCAGACCTTACCACCTGAATCTTTCACTTCAAATGAAGAGGAAGCCTGCAAAAAGCCTGATAAAAATAAAAAGTGGTTAACTTGGTGTCACATAAATATGCATTTTTTATCCCAAAGAGACAACTACGTACAACTGTACATTTTGGGAGTACAACAAGCATCAGTTGAGTTTGGAAATTTAGACATTAACAGTCTCTAGATTAACTTCAACGTCACTAACAAACAGACAATAAATTAAACACCTCATTTATAAAAATGCAAAGCCACCCAAACCAAAATCGTTGACATGCTGGGTCCTAAGAGATAAGAAAAACTTGCAAGAAACACGAGTCATAGTGTTCAAGGCAGCTTCAGTGTTCACTGTACACAGCAACAACTTTACCATCTCCAGCCAGACCTGACTTAGCTCATTTGATCTGCATGCCTCCAACACTCTGCCTTCCCCCCACAGCACACCAGGCAGGCTTCACTCCCACTGTGCCAGGACACTCAGCTGTACATGCACTGAATGCAGCATTTAGAAAGCCTGGATTGACTGCAGATGTTTTGAAGGCACTGCCAAAAATAGCATGATAGAGCATGCTACTCTTGCCAGGAGAACTTCTCTTTACCATCCTCGCGCTCTCCACACTTTAGAGGAGGAGGAGGCCAAGACCTTGACAGACTGACGTTATGTTTTCCTGACTGGTTTGAGCTAAACTCAGACTGAGCTGCTGAGAAAAGCAGAGAAAATCTTTTCTGCCCCTTGTTCAATTTCAGCCTCTGAGCTCAGAGCTGTGAAGTATACTGTACTCACGTGGAGTACAACTGCCCAAAGTACCGACTTAACAGGGCAAGAACGTGCACCAAGGGGAGCACCCAATCATCCCTTCTGATGGCAGCATGGACTGGCACCAGTGTGACAGTGTCCACTACCAACAAAGCTTCACACAAGATGCACTGTGGCAGGCTGGAAACAGCTGGAAAGCTGGTTATTGCCTACTTCATTTGTGGCAAGGAATACCTGACAGTGCTCCTGTACCCGACCAGTTATTTTAGAACCTTTTGTTTTTCAGATTCTCAGTTTGTCATCACCACCGCCACCACGCCCTAAGTGAACCTCACTGCAAGAAGCCTGCACCGTTTTCATGCTAGCTCTTTATCAGTTTGCATTTGCAACAACTTCAGTCTTGTAGAAAACCTGATAAAAAAAGAGCTGCAAGACATAAGCCATTATCACAAGCAAATAAGCTTTAAGGAGTCAAACATGGTAATCCATTCAACTGCTGATAATAGCAAAGAGATCCAGATGAGAGAATACCCATCAGCTAGTTTCCCTCCCTGAGAAGTTTTCAAAAAACAAATCTTAAAACTTTTCCTGCAAAACTATGGTGTGTACAATGGTATGAAGACAATTATTAGGAAAAACTGGGCTTCTGTCAGCTGGACTTCAGTAGAAGGCACATCAGTTGCAGGAACACATTGGAAACTATTTCTCTGGCACCCAGCAAGCATTTTCCCTTGTTGCCTTCCCCTTAGCAACATCACATCCTCTCTCAGCACCAAAGGGGCCAAAGCTGAAACTGGAATTCATTGAACTTTACACAGTTTTTGGAGAGTCTAGACTTGAAATCAGAGATAGATAGAAGAAAGAATATGCTTAAGAACAGATAATGTAGAAAACTTATTTCAAACAAAAACTGTCCTACCTTTGCCTTTATGTCCAGCATAAAATGTTCATTAAGGACCACATATTCATAAAGAAATGTTATTTATTGCAATTGAGAGCAGTATCAGAAACATGTTCATCTACATGGAAGTTTCAATTTGCAAAGTTTTCTTCAATTTGCATTTGCATCTGGAACTTGTTTACATTTCATGCAAGCAATAGTTTCCTCCAAAGCAAGCTGCTTACACTTTCCTGAAGATTTCTAGCACAGCGTAGAAAAGTGTAGAGGCAGGGAATTAGAATCCATTGCTCCTTGAACTAACACTATGACTGAAAAATGTGCTAGAATGAAAACCTTCAGTGTGCATACAAGACTCCCTTGTTTGATAGCTATTAAAATCTTGGCAATTTTAGAGCTACAAATAATGAAGTAACAGAGTAGAAGAATGAAAGAAAAATAATTTTTAAAAGAAATGCAGAGGAAAGAAAAGACCGAAAAACAATTAAGAAAAATGTTGCTGAACTAAATGAAAACATGCCAGACCTGTCCATTACAAATGATTCAGAGAACAACACACAATGCAGAGGTACCAGAAAGCATCAAATGGAAGACAAATTCTGGTAATGAAGAGCTGATACATCACCCTCAGCATGTTCAAGAAATAAAGAACAAAGGGCATGAATAAACATCAAATAGTAACACCTGCATAACTACTAGGTTTTTGTAAGGTTAAAGTTGCATCATTATATGAATCCTGATTTCATTAGTGTGGAACAAATGCTATAAAACCCCAGTCCTTCTTAAGAAATATTCAGCAGCTGCTGGATTTGCAGTTTCAGTGATGGGACAGATGCATCCAGCACGAGACACTGAGCTGTCCTCGATGGAGTGGTGAGAGCTGTTTCACTGCAAGCAAGGCAAGACTCACAGAGATGGTAATTAGAGAGAACTGAGCTGCAGCATCATCCACTCCCAAGTTCTTGAAGGAATGCAGATGAAACCGAGTAAAACGTATGGGACACAGAGGCAGAGAAAAAACAGAAAAAAATCAGTGAAGAACAAATCAAGACACTGAAGGAAAGAAGGTCCAGCCTACTCTCTGCTCCAGTCAGTTTAAGGCAGAGGAACAGCTCGCTGCGTCTCGCAGGAAAGCAGCTGTTGAGTTTTGTGAAGGCAGATTCAGTGTTGAGTAGTGATTAATGCATGAATCATCACCAGCCCACAAACACTACAAGCCTACAGTCAAAATGTCAAGACTACAGAAAAGCAAACTGATGTTGAATCAATCTATCCTGGGAATATTTCTAATAAAGTTACATAATGTATTGCTTAATTCTATCAGGGCATATCTACAAGTTGAGAATATTTTCTGTACATCTCATAACAATATCGTTCCTTGCAGTTAAACACAAAAACTGATAAAACCTCCAGATTCTTAACTTTAGGCTTTAAATGTTCCTCTTAATAAACTGCAGAGCCCTCTGACAACTATCTGTGGCCTAGCAAGTACAGTACCTCACATTTAAATGAATCGGTCCAAAACCTTTCAATAGCAAAAAGTCAGTTTTGTAAGGTTCATTATTACTTGGCTGGAAACACTACATGATGGATATCTAGTAAAGGAACAAAAATGTGCTAACATTAAAGAAATTTCACTTGATTCAGATGCTTCCTTTGTAGTCCAGTAAGTTCCAAAAAAAAGACTGCTTATAATATTTACACTAGCTGCATATTTTCAATTGAAAATCATAAGACAATCTCTCTCTTTATACCTCATTGCTGCAATTACAATCTCATGCAAGAAAACACTTAAGGTAACTGTTAAAGCAACAACTAGAGATGTTGCTTGAATTAAATCCAGCATCCTTCTTTATCTAACATATCTACCTCAAAAAAAACCCAAAGTATTTTAACAGTCTGAGATAAAATAAGTAAGTCAAACAAAACAAATACTTCCTTGATTGTCTAACAATTTATCTTAAAGAAATCCACCTCATAAAGTTGTTTATTTTAAGCTGAAAACTACAAAGCTAAGAAAACCATCTAGCACATGCTTTCAGGTTTCAACCTTCTTATAACTGAAATCCTGTTAGTCAAACACAGCTACCCCTGATTTGCTCTCCCACATAATGGAAACCTACTAAGGGAGAGAGAGAAATGGTTGTTGTGTGCTAGAAAACCAAGCATATTTAATGGCAATTGTGTACACCATCTGCTTGCAAAGAGGACTTCACTTACTACAGTTAATGATTTACTTTGCCTCCAATTTTTATTAGAAACATGGAACATTGGCAATAAGGAAACACAAAAGCTACTTCCATATAATCTGGGATTTATTACTATAGTCATGTTTCCTACATAAGTAAAAATTCTTTAGCATTTTTCTCCCTCTTGGAATAAAGGGCAGCAATCCATCCAAATCCACCTGGGCACACATCCCATATCATCAGTACTTTAAGCCATACAGATATCCAGTGGATGGGACTGTTTCCAGTTACATCAACTGCCTGTGATGTTCAGGAGGAAAACCATGGCTGCAGCACAGCGCAGCTGCCAGCTCCTGGGATGTGCTGTGACGGGATTCAGAGTATCCCACAGCCTGGTCACACTCACAGACACTCCTTGGTTCCAGCCCACCCTGGAATTACTGTGCAGCAGCACTCTGGGGTAAGGATGCCTGTACCTAAGCTGCAGCACTGATGTGTTGCCCTGCACCTCTGCCCAGGTGTTCTGATGACAAACACAGCAAACACTGCTATCTGTGGGGCATTAATCCAAGGAGGTAAGAAATGGTGGTTATTATCTAAAGAAGGTTTATTTTCTATTGTACATGTTAACCAAACTGCCCAGTAATTTACTCATTCTGATGGTTCAGAATGATCCTGTCATCTCAGGGCCATTTTGTGAACAGTGGTAACCTTAGCCACCACTTTGAACTCCTAAATCTATGCCAGAGAATAGAATGGAAAAAATACCCGAGGACTTATGCTCTCCTACAATGCTCTGTCTTCTAATGCATGCACCACTCCGAGAGGGACACCAGGTCCAAGTCCATTATCAGACCAAGTCAAGATCACTTCCTTAGGATTCTGAACCTATAGCACCTCGGGATAATACAGAAGGAAAAAGACAGGAACAACTGAAACCAGGAAAATCCCTTGACAGGCTTGATGTATGAAACACTTTGCAAGAGGCGAGATGGCCTCCATAAAATTATGAGTTATACTTACCTTTCAGCAATGGACACATGAGACTGAATGCTGACTATCTGGAAAGCTGGCAGGAAAAGACAAGACTGGACTCACTTGAATACACACACAGTGGTGAGGAAAGGGAGAACAGAGCTTAATTCAAGGATGCATGAGAGTACTTTAGGGGATAAGAGAACCAGCTGCACTTGTGCACGTGTAGCACCTGATTAAGTTCCTGATCCAGTCCAGAATAAGCATCCTTGCCAACCAAGAGACAAATTCATGCAATCTCAGATGAAGGTTTTGATATTGTTGACTTCAATTAAGACAGTAAACATTTTGTTTTTCAAATCGAGTTTGCAGATGAATAACTTCTGTCTTTAAAAACCAATTTAAACAAGTACAAAAGCATTAGGAAAGGCTATCCAACAGCCATACGCTTGCCATTTGACCAGAGAATTGCACAACTGCATCAAGTTCGGTCACATGAAACTTCTTTATGACTTCCTATCTAAAGGAAGGAAGCCTTGGAATACAGCTCTACAGCAAATGATTGCACGAGTGCACTGGGAGAGCTGAACTCCCCTGGCCAGACCATTTTCAGCATTCACACAAGTCCATTTTTCACTGGCTCTGGTTAGTGCTGCTGTATCACACCACACAACTAACACACATTCTTCAAGGCAGCTGCCAGTCCGAAACAATGTTTTGAAGAAAGGAGCACTGTGTGACATTTAAAGAGAAAGCTTCTCAAGAGGAGAGGATATTGGACATAAGGCAATAAACTAACTGCCTGAGTAAAACCACTCTCCTAGTCCTACAGATCTTAACTCTACCAAGGAAAGTAAAAATACAGGTGTTCCCATATCATACGGAGTGAATTCTTGTTAAAAAAAAACAGATGCCATCAGAAGTTTAATACAAGAAAACCAAATGTATTAACTGTGAACTACTGTGCTCAAGGCTGAACACTGGAAAGGGAACAAGTACCCACTGTGCACATTTAAACTCTGTACTCTTAATACCAGGGTGCACCTAAGACTCTCACATTTGGAATTAACAGTAGAAAAGGTAGTATAGATAGTCAGCAGTGCTGTCAAGGGACAGAGAAGGCTAAGAAACTGTTATACTAAGACTCAAAGGGACCAGTCCATCTTTAAGTCAGATGCCCAAAAACTGTGGAATCCTGATATACCAAAACATAAGGTATATTTAAAAGTATGTAATATAGAATCAAGATAATGCAAGGGAGTGTTCAACTAGCTGTTGTAGTTCCCACCACTCAAATGCCTAAAATTTTCTTCTGCCAAGCTTAAGAGAACACATACCAAGAAATCCATTTCAGCACCAAGCTTTCTCAAGGAACTTCCAACTAATCATGGCTGACTTGAGAGCAAAGACAAACTGTTGAAGCTGCAGCAAGCAAAAGCGAGGTGTGCCTTTTGCTAGAAATATGCTTTTATCTTTGAGACCTACAAAGGCTTATCAGAGATAACAACAGCAGTTAATGTTGCAACAGAGTAGAAATCTTTTCTTTGAGCCAGGTTCCTCAGTACTTAGAGGCAATTCTTCACTTTGTCATCTGCTACTGATTAGAAAACATCCTAGTTGCTACAGAACAATCTAGAAGCAGGTTACATCAAAAATAAAACTCCTCTGTCAGTCTGAATAGAAACCTTGGAAGCATATCTCAAAAGTGGCATGTCAGGGAATCTGCAGAGTTCTCAGCAAGTAAGAAGTTACTTCACGAGTCAGAAAAGCTGCTGAAGTCAAAGCCAAGTAACCTATCACTTGATGACTGCCACACTAATTGAGATCCGTAGAGACTGTGTCAACACACTTCAAGAAGCTTTTAAGCAAACACTATGTCAAGGGCAGCATTTAGTAAAACAATGTTTTGAAAGTTGCTCAACACTAAAGCAGTTAGATTTTGTGAAAACCAGGTTAAACTGGTCTCAGTTCCTGACACCCAATAATGTCAAACCTGAAAAAAACAATTCAGCACCAGATTGGTCACCGGCTGGAATTCATTATCAAGTTTCTCTCACCTACCTCTACATTTGTAGCAAGTTTTGAAATTCCTTTTTGGACTAGAGTTGCACAATAGAAACATGGATTATACGTCAGTGACTCTGAAGTGGCATCACATTACCTTGAAAATCTAATTTTCCCTTCTGCAAATCTCAAACACTTCATTACTTATTCACTGCACTGAATCCATGTCTGATTCTAATCTTAAATTTTCAGGAAAGTGTTTTCTGATGTGTCTGTGTTTCAGTAACAAAAAATGTAAGGGTGCTCTAGATCTCAGAGAGCACGAGCAGCTCTTTTGGGTTTGGCACACAACCCAACTGACTCATCATTCTCACCAACAGACAAGCACCATCTTACTCAGTATTTCAAAAAGCAGCAGCTAAGTTTAGGGGAGGTACTGCCACTTCCCACAGCCCCCTTTCCCTGCATGTACCATATACTACCTAAATCTTTTCTTAATCCATTTGTATGTTTGATGTTAATGAGGAAATTCATTACAAAATGCTCAATGCTGACACATGAAACGTTCAGCTTAGAGCTTGCTGCTCAATCTAAATAGAAAACTGAAGCAGTAAGTGAGGTATGGTAAGGTATTCAGGTGGAAAAAAAAATTCTGCTGTCACAAAGTCAAGGCATCACCAAACAAGTTTTCACATCTGCCCCACCCATACTAATCTTTCAGTCTCTTGTGATCATGACCTTATCCTAATCAGTGTTCACTCAGATGACTAAAAGGCTGCAAATGAGCTAAAATATCTGAAGACTTCAGCTCCTATATTATCATTGTCTCTTATTCTTCTCTCTTCATCTACAACCCAAACCCCACACTCTTGCAAGAAAGGGGCCTCTATTTGCACCACAAAATCTTCCCCCAAGATTATAGTATAAAGTTATGCAGAAACACCCAGCCACTAAGCTACTTGACACTGGTACAAAGTCCCAACTATCAGTAAATAGTTACTCTGTGGTAAAATAAACTATTCTGTTGCTTCAGATGCAGAAACCTAACACATTCTACATGCCAGAAAGTAACAAAGATAATGCACGGACTGATGTTTGTAACTGCCAATTAAGCGGAGGAAGACTACCGAAGTGGCCGAAAGCATTAACTGTGGTAGCACACGAAAATCACAAAAGCTAATTTGAAAGCAAACTATAAAGCAATTCTTCATTTAAGCCATGACTATATCAAACAAACTATGCAAGTAATTCCCACTGTAACGCCAGTTCAACGACACTTCAGCTGGCAGCCCTAAAAAGCAAGCCAAGGAGCACTGTAAATCACTGTGCTCGCTACACCGGCTCACGAGGGCTGGATATCTGAACTGCTCAGTGCCCTTTGCGAGTGGCATCTTCTGGGCTCAGTGAAACTCAAGTACGGTCAATGGTGATAATATTTACTACCAAAGAGACGTTATAGGAGTCGCAAAGACTGTCCTATCTCAAAAATTACGGCAGATAAGCATTCTCAACTGCTACTTTATTTGGGAAATATTTTGGCCAGCTGCTGAACAAGTTTCCTTTGCTGCCAAAGCCGCATCTCGGAAACCTGATAGCGTTGTGTGATGTGGCTTTCAAGACAAGAAACCAAAAGCAAGGCAGTTATCAGTAAAGAAGCAAGACGCACGTCCTCGTAAAACAGCCTTGCTGCTCTAACAAACGTTCTCATCAAGGCATTGAAATCTCTCTATTCCAGACACGTTTCTTATTTTACTCACGATATGGCAGGAAGAAAGCCATTAAGCAACGGAGCACTACATGCCCTACAGAAAAGCGTTGCTTCCTGGCAATGACATCAGTAGCTCCCGCGTCTCCACGCCTTGTGCTCCAGGAGCGTTTCCAGGTTCCTCCCGGAGCGCTGTCCCTACATCAACGCAGGTGTCCAGACCGGCGTTCCCGGGCTCTAACGCGGTTCAGCGCGCCGAGCGCGGCAGCCGCCGCCTCCCGTCCATCATTGCCCTCGTACCTCGGGCGGCCCTCAGAGGCTCCCGGGCGCCACAGGGGCCCGGCGGGGGGAGCGGGCGGGATGGCCCCCCAAGAACCCTAAGCCCCCGCGGGTCACTCAGCACCCAAGAACAACGACAGCAAGCGGGAGCGGACGGGCGGGTATCCAGTTACAGGTGCCGCGTCCAGCGCCGCCGGCCCCGGGGCCACCTCAGGCCGCTGAGACTCCCCCCGCCAGCCCGCCGAACGCACAGGCCGCCCGCGTCCCCTCCTTACCGAGCAGGGCGGCCGCCGCCAGCAGCCCCCGGGCCATGTCGGGGTGCAGAGACGGGGCGCGGCGCGAGAGGGCACGGGCCGAGGGCAGACACGGGCGGGGGGCGGCGGCGGCGGCTCCGTGCTCGGGGAGCTCTGGCGACGGCCCCGGCAGGTCATGTGACCGCTGACGTCACAGGGGCGGGCCGCCCGTCACGTGAGCCGGGCCGGCGCTGCGGTGCCCGGGCCGTGAGGGAGGCGAGGATCTCGCGAGAGCTGGGGCCGCGAGCGCCGGGGGGACTGGTGTGTCGGGGGGTTGACTTTGGGGTGCAAGGAACCCAGCTGAGCTCTGTATTGCCTCCAGAATATGCTTCATGCCACTGAATCTGAAGGCAGTCTAAGGTGAGTACAGTCGTCTCGCACAGAAGAAATTCAGTCCCAGCTATATAAAAACATTGGAAGCTGATGGTCTATTATCTCTGAAGTGTTGTCTGTATATACCCAGGTATACATATGAGTCACATGCGTTCCAAGACAAAACAGGGACTAATGACGTGTGTTTGCACTGGTAAAAAATTGCAATTTCACATAGCTTTAGATGTCTGATAGTTTTAAGGAATCCTTTTTTTTTTGTTTTGAGAAAACCAGAAAAGAAGGTGAGGTCCGTTTGTAAACATTCCCAGATGTAATGGAGATGGACAGTCCAGGTCATTTGATCACTTTGTAATCCAATGCTCTCTCTTATCCACACTGTTAGGGATATGCTTACTTCATACGAAACCTCAGAAGCATGTATCTTGCTCCTGAAATCCTGTTTCTAGCACAAATGGAATGAGTGCCAATAGCAATGGCCCTCTGCTTTCTCACAATGACTGCCATGTAGTCCCTCTCCTCACTACAGGCTGCTCCAGATTAATCATCTGAAGCAGAATGATTTCTGCTCCAAAGCTGCCTTAATACAGTTTTACTTGGAACCCATTTGAAATGCAATTTAGCTACTCCCACCTGCTAAAGTCAAGTTCAGCTGGTGTGAACTTGACCTTTCCTTGCTGTTTGTCTCGGTTCACTGACACTTCCTGTTTCCCCAAAACATCTTGGATAAGTTTAGTTGCTCCTTAGGATGGCATGGGGATCTACCTTTCATTTTCAATGCTATTGCTGTAAACACATACTTATTTAATGCTGCATTTTTATCTGTGCATTTTTAGACACAGTAATGTATTATTTTAGTTTGTTTGTTTTTCCCTGGAACACTTCTAGCAATCTTTATTCTAGCCATGCATTGCCAAAAGCAGAAGTTAGTTTGAAAAAGGACATAATAAGCAGCTCTGGTCAAGTGTTTGAATGACTCATCTGCAGAGGAGTTGAGGGTAACGGAGGTGGGACATGGGTTGTTCTCATTTTGGATCACTGTTTTTGGAACCTGCACTGGGAGTGGAGGAAGGTCTGTGGAACACAGTCTGCCACAAGACAATCAATGGAAAAATGACAGGTGCTTGGACTGCTACCAAAAAAAGTGTCACTACATATATATATATAAGTTGCATAAAGCAACAATATTGTGGTAAAATCTGGTAAATAAAGAACATAAGGTTATCAGCAGAGAACGATGGCCTTCCATGCTGTGGATCATTAGCTCACTAGGCCTTTATTAATGGTGCAGAGTTGGCACCATATCAATTTCCACCTCCTTTAAGTATTACCAGGGTGTTTGCTGGATGAAAGCATCAAGTCTTGCACAACTGCGTTGGCCATCAGCCCCATTGCTTGGTAACTTGTTGGCTGACATCAATCAAACATGATAGCAGGGTAAGACATAAACAAACAAAGTTAGAGCTTCTGTAAAAGCTGCTATATATGCAGCCTGGAGATCCAAATTAGTGCTGTCACTGAGGGAAATGAAACATAGTCCGTACCCAGCCCCTACACATTTCATCTGACAGAGCTGCTGGCCAGCCAGCATGCTCACAGGCCTAGATATGAACCATGATGGACTCCCTGGCCTTTCTTCAGAGCCATGGATGCAGAATGGGAAACACCCAGGAGATGCAGGAGCCATTACTACAGTAAAAGCTGTCCTGTGAGGTCAAGGCAGAGTACAAGCAAAGGAGACAGAGTACAGGCTAGGAATTCTTACCAAGAAAAACATGACTCCATTTTCCCATAGCCTTTTGCTGAGTATTGCCTGACTTCACACGGTTATTTCATTTCTGAAGAGACTTGCTAGGAATGGCTAACCAAGTTCATGGTACGGAGTCCACTCTCCTGAACATACCTGCCAAAGATAATAAACTTAACAACAAATGGAACCATTTAGGTTGGAAAAGACCTCAAACGTCACTGAGTTCCATTGGTAACCCAGCACCGCCTAGTCTACCACTAAACTATATCCCTAAATGCCACATCTATAGGTCTTTTAAATCCCTGCAGGGATAGTGACTTCATCACTTCCCCCGACAGCTTGATCCAGGGATTGACAACCCTTTCCGTAAAGAAATTTTTCCTAATATCCAATCTAAACCTCCCCTGGCACAGCTTGAGGTCCTTTCCTCTCAACCTGCCACTTGTTACTTGGGAGAAGTGACCAACCCCCACCTGGCTGCAGCCTCCTTTCAGGCAGTGTAGAGAGAAATAAGCCTCCCTCCCTGAGCCTTCTTTTTTCCAGCCTTCCAACAACTGCAGCTCATCCAGCTGTTCCTCGTAGGACTTGTGCTCCAGACCCTTCACGAGCTCCACTGCCCTTCTCTGGACACTCTCCAGCCCCTCAATGCCTTTCTCATAGTGAGGGGGCCAGAACTAAAGACAGAATTTGACGTGTGGCCTCATCAGTGCTGAGTACAGGGGGACAGTCACTGCCCTGGTCCTGCTGGCCATGCTATTGCTGATGCAGGCCAGGATGCCATTGGCTTTCTTGGGCACCTGGGCACACAGGCTCATGTTCAGCCACTGTCAACCAGCACCCCCAGGTCCTTTTCCACCAGGCAGCTTTCCAGCCACTCAGCCCCCCTTGCCTGGAGCAGTGCATAGGTAGATCTGCATAACAAACTGAGACACTGAAGCTACCTGAAATGTGTGCCATATTTTTTTTTTTCAAAGATGTATAGTACAAAGAAAGGATGAAAAAAGCTGCAGCAGATCAAGAGAGCTAAATGATAAACCCAGGTTCAGATAAAGGAATCCAGGGGAAGCTAAAATACAGAACTAAGAAAAAAAGACCCAAGAAGAGGGCAGAAAGAAGGCTGTTGGCTGGATAAGGACAGCTGTACCTGCCAGGCTTGGGAAGCACCTTTAAGACAGCCCCCAGTCTACATTCTCACTCTCTTTCCCTCAGGACATGTTGGGCTAGCTAACAGTGTCACATTTAGGAAAACTGCTTTTTAAATGCATATAACGTATGTTTGGAGAAGTTAGAGCCCCCACCTGTATCCAGGCTCCTGCTGTTATTTTTGTAATTCCATAGAAGCTGCTATACAGTTAGTTCTAAGGACACTGAATTGCCAAGATCAGATTTCCCAGACATACCTGAACATAGATGCTCTATAGAGGACATCTGTTACTTGGCCACTACCCAACATCTTCAACACTTCCTTTTCCAGGAAGAAATGCTTAACAACCTCTGCCCTGTGGGAACAGGTACACTCAGGCAACGTGACCCCAGAGAACCGATTGATTGAGGCAGGCTGCTCAGCCAAATTCTATCATCAGCTGCTGAACAGCAGTGAAATCCAGCTGTTTCACTATGGAGATGTGATTTCCATGCTGACTCATAAAGTAACTGCTTACCTGTTTGGTTCAGCACATAAAAAATCCCAGTAAGAAAAATGAGGACCTGAGAAAAAGAGTCACAATTACCTGGCCTGTCAGTCTCTTCCAAAGCTTTTGAACCTCTGAAGCCACTTGCAGACCAACCTGGAAGAGTGAAAGCCTTCAGGGATCATGACATTCTCTGTAGGTTCAGGGGGTTAAGGGGACAGGTAGAGGTCAGCAGCTGGATGAGGGACAAAACTCCCACTCCCACAAAAGCAGAAAGGCAGAACCAAGGAGAACCCCTCTGAGGACTGCCGCTTGAGGTTATTTGCAGGGGATGACACACTCGGGTACCAAGGGCATACAGCACAGAAAGGCTTCATGATTTCCACTGCTGTCGAACAACTCCTTTTTAATTGCTAGACCAGAATAATGTGGCCAAAGAGTTCTTAGTTTGTGGCAATTAAGACAAACTGCACATCTCAGCACTTTTAATAAACACTGCTTCTTGAAGCAGAATCATTTCAGTCATCTTCAGGATAACACCCCTGCTTTAAGCTATTGTTTAAAACTACTGAATCAGAACATTTGGGTTCAGAAGGGGCAGGCAGTACATTCTCATTACTTCCTAACAGCTGCTGCACACTACTGCCACACTTTACCCAGTGTGGATAAAGCCTCTCGGGCCATTACCTTTCTGTGAAGCACATATTCCTTTTTGGTTTAGAAGTCTGGTAAGATGGATCTCATTGGTTTCCATATACATAAAAAGTGAATGGTATAACTAACACTAAAAAACCAGCCACAAAAATAAACTGAAGTGCCACATTTTCACAAAGGCTGAGAAATTAATACTTAATATGCATCAAAGATTTTATTTGCATTAACTGAAGATTCAAATATTAAAATAAGTCTACATTAAATTATAATATTAAATATGCTTTAAATACAATAAACTAAACGTGTTTAGTTTCTAAACACAAAGGGAACAAAAAATTTAGACTGCAATACAATTAATGACACCAGAGGACAGAATAAGGACTTTTAATATGTAGTTCCACAAGTTGTCACCTCAGTTTTGTTTACTTTAAGAAGTGGCCTTTTAATTGATACACAAACCCCATGTTACATAAACTTAGTAAGGTATCGCTCAAAAAAATATTGCTCAGTTAGATTCTCATTTATGTAGTGATCAAAACTCCTTTGGTAGCTCTTTTTCAGAATGAAACATACCAGTAGACAATTCAGGAAAATAAACAGTCTTGCAAGTATTACCAGAAAAGGTGTCTTCCTTATAGTTACAGTTATCTAACAGATCTACAGTGTCATTCACTCTTTAATTCAAATCAACTTACATATGTACAATATGTAACAAAGTACTCACAAAATCCTTAGTCTTTCAAGACAAAAAGCTATGCTTTCCCAATATTGAGACCATAAAAGTATTTTTTCTAAAAAAGTTTTGTTTTCTTCAAGTGGAGCACGCTGTACAGTAGGTTCCCTGGATGTTATTTTCAAGGCAGAACTAAATGTTACGGCAATTACAGAAACAGTGAAATACACCCGCTGCCCTAAAATGAGGTAGGGCCTCTTTGACTCAGATCTAATCTTTGCCACCCAAGCCAGCAGAAGTAGTAATAATAGAACAATCCACATTTCAGCTAAATAATCCAACAGCTCAATACACACATGAATGTAGTTGTCCTCTTGGCACTTCAACAATCTCACTTCAAAACCTGATTTATCCAAACCAGACTGAAGTTTGTAATAACTTGAAAGAAAATTACCTGAACACAAGTTTAAGGGTTTTCATGGTGCAAAACTTCAGTTTCAAAACCACTGCTTGTACATACATGTTCATCCATGAAGGGTTTTTAAAAAGTTACCCAGGTTGTCACTGTAGCTAAAGAATGCAGCATTTAGGGACTTAATGGATGCAGTTAGGAACACCAAAATGAAGAAACCAGACTTGCATCCATGACAGAAGTATTTCTCACACAGGTGATTTTACCTTTCCATCTAACTTCAATGACATTTTTAAACAAAACTGTAAAACTAAACTTTGAAGAACCTAAGAGAACAAAAGATTAACTAAAGGGGAAAAAAAACCCCCAAAAACTAGGACATTTAAAATTAGTAAGAAGTCTTGACAAAGGTGATAGGTTAACATGTCATTTTGCTTCTTTTCCACAGCAGTGCATGCAGCTGTTTGAGCAATATACATCAACCTGAAATCTGCTAAAAGGAAAGTCTGGAACAGCATAGGTATTTGGTGTCCTGAAGATACATGTAGATGATTTTGGCTTTTATTTTTTTTATTTTTATTTTTTTTAAATAAAACTATTTCTTCTCCTTTATGCAACATAGTGGTACTGATTGGGGTTGTCTTTGTCTCTCTCCATATAGTCTCTGTCAATGAGAGATTCAATTCTCTTTTTCAAGTCTCCAGGCTAAAAGAAAAGATGAGATTAGTACACCAGTTAGTAATACAAAGGCAAACATACTTAAAAAAATACTGCTAAAAGCTACATAAGAAATGTACCGTAGTATTTAACTGATGCATTACTGATATTCTGACTTATTTCTGTTCACACAATACCTTAATCTTTGGGTTTAATTCTATGATACTTCACATTTCTTGCTCTTATAGACAAAATGAATAGAAACGTATATTACATATATTTAGATAAATCTAGGATGGTTTGACAAACAAAAACATAAGTTACCTTTACAGGAAATTTCAGTTGATTATACAATTCAGAAACAAGAAGATTATGACCAAGAGTCTTCCTCATCTTCATTATTCGTACAATAGCAGCATCAATCTGATATTGCCTGTCCTGAAATACTCTTTCAGTTGTGCTGACCTGTTCCTCAACCTACAGGGCAACACAACACCACAAATCATATCACCTTCTGTTGCTACTTTTTATTAATTATAATATCTATAGTTAACCTTTGCAATAAAATGAAACTCATGCTTTCTTACTCATCCTTGAGACAGATGCACACATTACTACATTCTAAGAGCTACATGATTACTGAAGTGTACTGCTACAGCAAGTAAAAGAGAAAATTAAGGATAATGTAAAGGAAAAAAGGTGTGTTATTTTACATTATTTGATAAATTTAAGTAAATCTTAGAAACTCCCTTCAGATTTTTGAGAGAACACAACACTTTGATAGCCCAAATACAGCAGTGTTTTGTGTCCAACTCCAGTTTGAATTGCAGGGAATTTTATATGCAAAGGCAAAAATGAAACAAGCCAATATTAATTAGAATATGTCACCTTGTATCAAGAATGGGGATTCAGATACAACAAAAAGCGTTTGTTTTCACTGCAGATCAGGGACAACCCTGACTTTTATAGGCCTCTCTCACCTGCTAAATATAGAAGTGAATGGTGACATTTGATTCATGAGTTCAATATAGTACCAACACTTCAGCAATACCACAGAAACATCTAAGATGGACTAAAACATCGAGAAGATCCTTTTAGTTTAATATATAGGCATCGAAATTTCCAAGCATGGGAAGCAACTTAAATTGTTTTCAAGTTCAGTGCTTTTAAAGTCTTTATTGCTTCTCTGAGTCTTGACTACTCTAAAAATTAAATATCCTTTAAAATTAAATATTCATTTCTTTATATGCAAAAAATACAAGACAATAAATCTTTCCATATGGGATACGCAGATAAACAGTTAATACATAAACTGAATGAATGCAAAAAGTACATACTGTTTCTTTCATTTGAATCTGGTTGATCTTTATTCTAAACAATTTATGCTTGAAATCACCATTAAAGATGAATTTATCTCCATCTTCTATATCCTTGCCCTTTGGATTTTTAATCAACACTCGTGCTTTTCCACAAGCTAAAGACTGCAAGGTTCTTCTTAATTCACTGTCCTCTGTGGAGGAGTTCAAATACGGGAGAAAGAACAACAAAACATTAACATCAAGAGTTTTATGTGATTAATCTGGAAATAATTTGAAAGGCTAGTGATTTTATATTAATACTTTCTTCCAACTAAGTGCCAATTAGGAAGTAGTTCACAGTGTTCAAACTTGGTCTTGTCTTTCACAGGTTAAATGCTGAGAGCATGCACAGGATTGTAAACGTCAGAAAGACAGATTTAGGCTCATCTCAGTGAGTTTTTTACCCAAAATAGCTTCAGAAAAGATTTCACATTAACACAAACTTAGTTTTCTTGCTTTAATTTTGTGTGGTAGTAACAGGGCTTTGGAAAACAAAAGGTCAGTGTATGACAAGAAACTCAAAGCCACCTATTTTAACATTTGCTCAGTGTTTTTATCACAAAGCAAAAAATATGTAATAGAATAAAAATGCAGAAGTCTAAACTGACAAAGATGTTTTGTGGGAGGGTAGAGCTGACAGCCATTATAGTCAAACTTCTCTCAAAACATGTAAGTAGTAGATACAAATATGTGAGGAAAATTTTATCTAGTAATATTTAAGGCTAAAAGCATTTAGGCAAGAAGATAATTAGAATGTTTAGGATTTCATTTTATGTTGCAAAGTCTTATATTCAAGATTTTGCATTGAAACAGCCTCTGCAGTCTCTAGAATACTTCATTCACAGTATAAAATTATCACTAAATGTGTTGGATCTCCTGAACAGAGTTTTAGTCTGAAAACTGAAAGAAAGGTTTTGCAATATAGTGCTGAAGTACAACTGAGTAAAGGAGTAACACTATTGCTATTTTTAGAATACTTAAGCTTTTACACAGAGTAACCTTTTCCTTCTTTAAAACTTCCAACTGTTCTAGGATTTCTTAAAAAAAAGCCCTTTTAACAATGTGGGCTAAACAGGCATTTATGACATTTTGAGACATCAAGCTCAGTAAATGCAGACTGCTGAGCTGTGTTTTTGTCCGAACACAAGGCCACTATTAAAACACTCTGGAGCTTTGCATGTGAAGTAACAGGTTACAGTATGCCAAAGGGAAGGAATTTACAGTTAACTATCAATCCCTGAAGTAGAAGTAAAAACTACTGCTCCTAGAGACTTGCTTGATAATAAGTAAAAACACAGAATATATTTTGGTAACACATCTCAAAGCAGCACAATTAGAGAGAAGGTGACCATTCTTTCTGAGTAACAGTTGATGCATTTTCTCACTGTCCTAATGTACCAGGGACAATCTCATTAAAGAGGCTGATGATAATTTATTGTAACAGTGATTGGAAAACACAAGTTCCAACCATGGCCAGTTAATCCCTACATGAAAAATGGAGAGGAACTTGTAAACTTACAAGACCATGTAGTGACATGACAAGGGGGAATGACTTCAAACTGAAATAGAATAAATTTGGTATTAGAAAGAAATTCTTGATTGTGAGGGTGGCACGGCACTAGAACAGGTTATCCAGAGAAGTTCTGGATGCTCCTTCCCTGGAAGTGTTCAAGACCAGGCTGGATGGAGCTCTGAGCAACCTGGTTTAATGGAAGGTGTCCCTGCCCAGGGCAGGGGGCTGGAATTAGATTATCTTTAAGATCCCTTCCAATCTAAGCTATTCTGTGATTCTATGCTATTCATCCTGGCCTCACAGGAATCCTGTGGACCATGAACTGTCCTTACTACCTATATTTCTATACTACTTCTCCAAACAGGAGAGAAATACAGGCACAGCGCTCAGTGCAATGACACATAGGTAGCTCCCAACTATCAATTCCAGCCACCTACCTTAAAAAGAGCCTATTGAATTCCTTATTTTGTGCTATAATGGAATGGATTTCCATGCAGCAGATTTTATCTGTTGCTGTCAGGCAGCCAGAATGCAAGCTCCAAGGGACAGCAATCCAAGATGAGAAAGCAGGACATCAATCCAAGATGAGAAAGCATGACCTGGATCAGGCTTGCATGAACCTGTGTTTGTTCTGTGAACATTGTACTCCAACCTAATGAGCCTCTCCAGACTATCCTGATGATTATTATCACTGGCATGGATTTTCTTCAGCTTCCTTACCATTAAGGGAGAGGATGACTAAGTAACTTGAAACACTGACACAATGGAGCACCCAGGCTGTACTTCCTTCTGCAGTGCATCATTCTGAACCGCAAGGGTTCTTGGTATCCCCATTTTACAATCTTTTAGTTAATATATTACAATATTTTAGTACTTGTAAGGGCTCAAATACTCTTTCAGATACTGCTTTATTAGGTTGATCTTAAGTTTCAACATGCGAAGGACTACTGGGTATAAGCTGCTGATTGATGCCAAACTTGCAAAGAGTAATGATGATAGTGTTTTGGCTGTAACTATTTCAAGAGAGTGTAAAAATTCAGGGAAAAAACCACAGAAGACAGATACTGCAGATGCTGAAGAAGAAAACTGTACTCTTCCTCAGTTTTCTCTGTCCTTCAGGTTCAAGTGCAGAGGCAGAGAGCTACAAAGTACACAGCCAGCACACACCGCTGCTCTGAACAAATCAGACCTGCTCTGAAGGGGCACCCCAGCAACAGGAATGGGCAACAGGCAGGTGAGCTCTCAGAACAATTCAATTGAAAGTACTCTCTTAAATAACCCCCAAATGACAGCAATCTACAACAGATCATTTTCAAAATATGTGAAACTGGAAGGGAGCAAAAATGATCTGTACACTCAACAGTCTTTATTGCCACTTAAAATTTAAGAATTGCAGTGATACATTTTGCAAATCTAATAGGTTGTTAATAGTACCACATGCCACACAGCTCTTACCAGTAATTTTGTGGAGGATCCATTTTACACACCAAGAAAATACACTAAGAAATACCTGCAGTGTGTTTTCCTCATCTCTTGGTGTGTGTATGCAAGTTTGTCCTAACAATTGTGACAAATTTCTGGAAATTAGGCCTTCCCATACCAAATCATAATCACTGATGACTTGATGGAAAAATTTAAGAATCAGAGAGTATTCTTCCTACCTACTCTAGTAGCCATTTTAATTTCTTCAAAACTGAATTCATCTCCTTCATTAAACATAAGCAATACTAACGTCTGAAAGAGCGATACTTGAAACTCTTTCTTCCCCTGAAAGAGAAACAACAAATAATAGTAATATTGAGAGAATTTTCTATTATACCCTCTACATTTGACAGTTACTGAAAGTATACATTAATTTTTCTATTTCTAGAAGAATGGATATGCCTTTAGAATGCCTGGCACACAGAAGAATCTGCCTGAATGTAGTATTGAGGAAACAAGATATTTATAAAACCTCTTTTTTTTTTGCTCCTCTAACACTAACAATACAGTACACAGCAGAAGCTCATTAGAATGGCCTGGTGTTTAATTCACATCCTTCACTTCATTTTAATTACAATATATGAAACCACAGCCATCACAACTAACACCAGTCAGTCTCTTTATGTATGTCAAGCACACTAAAAGCATCACCAGGATTTCTACAATCAAAGCAATTCCAAATTAAAGACAAAAAATGCTGTTTCTTTTTCTTGCTTTAATTTCATGCTTTATTACAACCTAATTTATTTGTATGAGCAACAATTTCTATCAAATTATTACCAAAAGGTATCACACTGTTGGCCTGTTAGCTACATAGTATTTCAGTTTAATAATAAAAAGCCTACTTTCTGTATAAAATAACAGTATTGAATTGTGATTGTTCCTCAACAAAAATATTACTGCCTTGATAAAAAACACAACACATGATTAGATTCCAAATAATTGACTTAAATTTTAACCTAACAGGCAAAGTATTATGTAAGCAAACTTACTTCCTTAAATTCTGCCTTTAGGACAGCATGCCCTAAAGTGGTCTGCCACTGAAGTTTTCGACCACTGTGTTTTCCCAGGTAAAAGGTTTTAAATACCTCTTGAAGCTTTATCATCTGTTAAGAAAAGAGAAAAAACACTAGTATTATATCAGTGCAGTGATACCAAATGATTTCACACATGTAATTTCTTTATTCTCCTCAACATGTTTTATAATAGGTTCTTTTGTGGGAGAAACTTCATCCAAAGAGTAAAACTTTGCTCTCAAGTATACTGGTACTATTATGCACATAAGAAAGCCTCAATTCAAAAATAATTGAATTTTCCTTAAGTTTTTAATTTGCTTGTTTTGTTTTAAATAACAGTAAAACTCCCTGTAAAGGGTTTTAAACCTCAAAAGAGATACTGGTTTTGTCCCAGACTTTGAATCTGACCTAGATGTCATGGGACAAAAAGCATCCATCTCACACCTTTACACTGAGATCTGCTTTTAAGTTCTTCCTGCAGTTTGTGGATGGAATGGAACTCCAGTCCAATTCCACTACTTTACGCCCTCTTACTTCCAAGTAAGGGGGTTCTACTCCATTTTCATGAGGTGTTGCTCAGGCTGGATCTTTCAGAAGAAGTCTGCCATGGAGGATAAGACACCTCAGGAACAAGAGTACAAGAGCTTCTGTATCTTTCAAACTGAGTGAGAACCACATTACCCGCTCTGGCCTCTGAAGTGCTTCTCACACCTCCCATCAAGCAAGGTATTGTAGGAAATTGGGACTTCAAATAGCCATTCCAACCTAAATCGCTACTGGAAGGAGCTTTGCAAAAATCTCTCAAGTTGGAAACAATCATTTTTCTGGCAAACTAATTTAAATGCAGAGGCTAGTTTTTTGTGACAAATTGCAGGGAACAGAGGAAGGATCTTTGAAAAAGGAATGTGCAATTCTGTGACTATTGACTAGTTCCAAGTGCCTAACCAATGTAGTTAAAGATTGACTAAATTAAGGCAAACTGACCAATTGTAAACTTTTAAGTAACTGACTGCAATTCTAAGTAAGGCAATGATATTATTATTATTATACAGGTAAAAAAACACGGTGAGTGAAAAAATCAACTGAAAAAAGTCGATTTTATTCACTACATTTTAATTTTTGCAATTCTGTAATCCTTAAAATTACATAAACCCCTTAAATAGCTAGCAGAAAAAATGTTAAATGAAGGGCATTAATGCACCCTGTGATAATGATTCCATTCTGTAAAGTGCATTTAGGAGAATTCAAACACAAACCTCTGAATTTAAGTGGACTTCCATAGGTGTGTAAGTTGGCCAATATCCCATAGTTAATATATTTACTGTCAGGTCTATATTTCCTGGGTCACTTTGGTTCTGCATGTACTAAAATACAAGAGACAAACATTATTCAAGTATACTATCTGCATACCAAATTAGAAAATGTATATACTTAAATTAGAAATTTAGGATTAGTATAACAATGAAAAATTCTTACAGGCCACATCTTTGGTTAGACATGTTCTACCAGGATTTTGAGTAACTATCTAATGACCACTTCCCCAACTTCAAACCACAGCAAGTGGTTGGGAGTACAAACACATAATGAACATGCCCTGAAACATCCTAGACCACTGTCTACACAGGGTGCTGAGGTCAAAGAAACTTTAATCACATGCAAATAAAGCAAAAGAAAAGAAGCCATGGCAAGGACTATAAGATCAAAACAATCCCCTTGAACTTTTACATCTGTTAGACAAAACTTTTTCACATAATTAGAGTAGAGTATCAGTCACACCAGACTGTGAAATCTGGGACAGAAGAGCCACTACAGTATTTTATTACAGGTGTTGGCCTGGGTAAGATCTCTAAGCCAGCATCCTGACTTCAGTAAGGCCCCAAAACACATACCCAGAGAGAAATGCAGTATTTCCTGCAAGCATTCGTCAGTCACCAGCAGGTAGAAAACTTTGGGGCTGAGACAGGCACAGTTTCTGTGCACTTAGCAACCTTCAGGGAGTTTCTCTGGTGTGGGGCCATGGACAAAACATTCATCAGAGCAGCACCAGTTTACAGAATGAAGGGATACAGACTTCCAAGGATGTCAGTCAACTAAATTACTATGTGGTATTTAGACTAATTTACTTTAAAAGGAATCAAATAAAACTGTAAAATTATTGTATACAATAAATAAATTCTGTTGTATAAACAGAACAGTAAGTAGACACTATTATTATGACTAGGACCTGCTCAAAAGCTGTTTTGTTTCATTTTAGCTTAATGGGAGCCAAGGGATAGCACCATTAAATGCCTCCCCATGACTGTGGAAGATTTAGTATACAAACGAAAGCTAAACGTACCTGTTTGAACTGTACCATGACATCTTTGGACAGTTCCATGTCCTTGAACATGCCCTCCAGTTTGCTGGTAAAAGCAGCACCACATTCTGTCATACAAAAAAAAAAAAAGCAAAGATCCCATTATTACAAAGAAGCAAAGAACAAGTGATAAACATTTAACCTGAGACAGCTGAGCCACATGACCAGGTTAGAGAGCACCCACAAAGAGGTATGCTTTCAGGATTTTGCTCCTCTGTAGGTACATTAAATAAACCAGTCTCATACCTAAGAAGTCAGCCTAATGGTTCTTGCTGAGCATAATGAAAGGTCTGATATACATACATATATATATACATATAGATATATATATACACCCCTCCAATGTATTTAAGAGCTCTCCAGCTATTATTTAAAGTTTGGTTTGTGACTTCTTAAAAGCATGAGAAAATAAGGATTCCAAATTTTCATGCCAAAAAGTAATACAAATTTAACACATCTGAAGACACCTACCATGTTTAAGCTTTGACAACATGGACTTCTCAGCATCTACTGATGCACTTTTTCCAACTAGCAGTCTTTTGGCCAAGTCTTTCTTATAAAATGCCTCAAACACATCTTTCCCTGTGAGGAAATTGAAACAAACAAACAAAAATTAAATGATACATTCTATCTGCATCACTGCCCCTCAGGTTTGTGACACAAGCCTTTCTCACAAAAAAGTGATTAGCAAAACAATATTTATTATGCAGCAGTGAGGAAAAACGTGTAGACATTTTGTTCTTTTTGTATTTTAATAGTTTTTAACATACTTTGCAAAATATTTACTTTTTTTTTATTTCTGCCCCAGGAACTTGGGCTGCCTTGTATTTCTCACTGGATCAGCTGCGAAACACAAAATTACTCTGGGGTCCAGAATAACATTCTCCATCCACTGGTCTGATTTATTAAAAAAAAAAGGGGGGGTTTTCCTATGTATTAAAGAATATATTTTAAAAGCCTAAAGGAAAGAAAATGTAACAGAAGTCTTCTCACACCATTTGCCAATAGCCTTTTGAAATGAAGGAGTCATACAGATACCCACAAACTTTCACACCTTAAACCCAAGCTTCTCTCTATTGACAGTGCAAAGATACCAGCAACATGCTCCCCTTTTTAAAGGAACAAATTTACTGTAACCCAAGCCACTACTTGTACTGCCTACAGTAGCCCCTCACAATTCCTTGCAAACACCTTCCAATTTAGTGCTTCTTTATGATAGTCTACTTCCTTCCCATCCTGTCCTGGTGAAGTTTCATGAATCAGCTGCATCAAGATATTATCAAAAAGGCCAACACCCAGAAACTACCAACTAATTATCATCTGCTCTTAAAAGAGCTCTTACGTACTAGACAGCTCAAAATAAAATTTGTGCTTTTAGCTCAGTACTACAAAAAATACGAAGAGAAAAAGAGCTGGTGAAAGTTTCAGATTAACAAAAATTAATCTCTTGACAAGCTCTGCCAGTACAACTGTTTTCATTCACCATCTCCATCTGACAAAAACAATGCAATTATGATTCAAGTATGCAAATGATACTAGTTTATGACTTGACTGCTTTCCCATTATACTGTACTTGTTTGGGATTTTTATGAGGAGAGAAACCATAGATCTCAGACAAACTAATAAAGAATTGGGTAATTCCTGCTATTCCACCCCAGCCCTGGATACACATTCCACTTCCCTCAGAGCAGTGACCATGCCATCTGTACTGGATTAGACCAGTTTTTTCTGTTTTCTGTTTTTTTCTGATATCAAATCTAGAAAAAAAAAGTTTCCTAGCATAAGAGGGTTTTGCTCACATAGAGATACACATGAGAGAAATGCATTTCAAAAGCAGTGAAACTCAGCAATAACACTTTTTCCTATCATTCTGAGCCCTTCTCTGTGTTCCTTCTCAGCTATGATGAGAAAAGAGAAGTCAAGAAAAGTTGCTGTGTTTTCATGCTTTGTACCTACAACATACATAAATGGACAGGAAAGAGAAACTGTCATCAGAGGAGAGGTTGTGGTTACAGATATGGTTAATTTCTGTTAAAAAACTTCCAGCAACACCTCTAACTCTTAGGTCCCCACTCACAAGACTGTGAAAGGTCTGTAACTTGCCAATCTCCACAGAACCATTTGTCCTCCCCAGTATATTTATTGTGCTCCTTCAGGTGTAAGGCAACCTGAATTAAAGACCAAGTTGAGCAGAAATTCATGCTGAAAAACACCTCGTGCATTCAGAGGAAAGCAGCCGTGCTAGTAGCAAGGGGAACATATTAAATTGCATCAACAGTCAACTGCTATTTCTTACCATGAATGAATCTAAATATGATCATGATTTTGTCAAGGATTCTTTCCAGCTCCTCATCTGTTGCTTCTTTATTACCAGCTCTTAACTTGGAATCCACATATTTTGCTACAAATAAATAAAATTAGGTGACAGCTTAAAAAATAGATCTAAAATAACGAACTTAAGAATCTCCTGCTTGAAATATTACTATGTGTTAAATACTACTATATGGTTAAAATATAGGATAAACGCTAAATTTTCTATTTTTCCTTTTCCCAGCCCTATGTCCAGTGGAATGACAGAGCCCTACTATATTACTGGAATATTATTGGAGCCCTACTATATATAATGGAAAAGTACTGCAAAAAGGAATAGTCCAAGGCAAAAAATGAATACAGTATAATAATTAAAATTAATGCATTAGAAATTCCCATCTTTTGTGTTATAGTCATACAAGCACATTACTTGTTGAAAGACAATGTTTTGGAAGTGTACAATGTATATGAATGTATTTTATGAGAAACAGAAACAAACAACATAAAGAGGACTATATTTTTGTAGACCTTTACCATATCCCTCATGGTCCTTGGTAGGAGCATATTAAAATTTAAACAGAAGCAATGCTTTCCAGTTAGTAGTTTCAGAATGCCAGAAATAAGGTTAAGCCTTGAATTTAGCTAAGTATTTATTAAGCCACATTAGTATCCTTACACAACCTTCTGTGTAAGAAGAAAGCCTTTGTGGCAGCTGGAACACCATGATACCATATCCACAAATGACAACAGCTCATATCATGGCTTTAACCTGTATCACTATGTTGTGCAATCTGTCCTACATAAAGCTGATTTTAGAAGGAAGACACAAAAGCCAAATAAAGGCAAAAGAATGTACAGAGGAAAAACAAACAACCAAGGAGCAGGATCCTCTCCTGGCATAAAATGCCACAGCTCCAGTTTTTCAGCAGGTAAAACTGTCAGGATAGCTTTTCCCAGATCAGGGAAAAACTAAATAATAGTATTTTTAAAGTATTAGTTATCTTTCCCCTTAATAACCACAAGTTCTCCTGTCAAGGTAGTGGGGTTTTTCCCCCTCTATTACAACTCCTTGTATCTGAAGGCTTTAAAATTGTTATGCCAACTTCAGCCTTCAAGGCAGATGAATGGGCTGTACTTACTCCTTTCTGAGAGATCAGAACATCCACAGAACTCCTCTACTCCCACAATTAAAGCCATTTCCCCTTTACGTGCCACAGCTGCTGTTCCCCCTGGCCATTTACTCCCGTGGCAGCCCCAGTGCTGCACCGATCAGTTGTTAGCACCAGGCCCCGTGCAAGCAGCAGAGCGCAGGGACAGCAGGGTGACATGCTCCACCAGGCCCCCTAACAGTACACCCAAGCTCTGGGGGCCCACCACACGCCCGGGTTCACCCTTGCCTCGGGTCCCAAAACCAGTCTCCTAAAGCAGAATGCGACTGCACCACTATTGCACTAGCACACTCAGCAGCATTATCATGCTTTCTATAGATTTTTGAAATATTTTACAGAAAAATATTTGTGTACCTATCAATTCTGCAGGCTTATTTGGTCTCTTGTTGATAAATGTTTCAAAGGACTCCTTCATCAAGTTTATAAATTTTTCATTTTTCTGAAAGCACACTTCTATGATATGGTCCACTTTATCCTTAAAATCTAGTAGCTCTTGCACCATATCCTTGTCTTTTTCAGGATTAACCACTATTGTTGTCCCAAAGTTCTGTAAAACAAACACTTTTGATAGTAAAATACTTTAGAGTGCTACCTATCTCCCCCAACAGAATCATTAACCCTTATGAAATTTATCATTAGAAAAAAGAATTTTTTTACAGAACTACTTATGACTGCAAGTTTTTAAAAAATGAGATGCATTGAAATTTAAAATAAAAACTAGACACACATTAATGGATTTCAAACAGTTTGATATAAAGATTATTTACATTTAAGACAAAAGTAAAAAAACAAATAAATACACAGCAGACATGACTATGACGTGCAAGTTTACAGTGAGATACGGAACCATGATTCATGTAAAATAAATTAAATGGAAACTGCCTCAGAAATGTTAAGTATAAAGGAAAACTTTGCACTGTTTTTATTAAACCCACTAGAGAGCTTACTTGATTAAACAGGTAGCAAAAATTTAACTCTGCTCAGCACTCCAAGATTTCTTTCATCAAGGGCTCCAAACTAAAATGATCCTAGCTAACTTACAAGGAAACTAAACACTCATGCACAAGCAGCAGGCACAGATTTGATTTTCTCTTCCTGTTCCTAAATTTATTATCACAGAGATACACCACCATTTGTCTGATGAACCAAAATATCCTGTAAGGGAGGATTTTCACCTACTGGACAATTTACATTTGCTTAGTAACACTGATCAGTTTTCCAAGGTGAGAAAGAGGAACATCTGCACAGCAAAAGCAAAACAGTATTCAACCAGTATATTTTCACCAATTGAAGTATGTTAGCCAACAACAGTAAAAGAGATAGGGGGAAATCCCTCTCCAGCCTCAGAATTTCCACTGCATTATCTAATTAGCCACTGTCATCTTTCATGGAGATCTCTCTCAAGTACCATTTCAGAGTAAAGCTGAACACAAGGCTCCCAAGATCCTTAGATTCAACACGTGTATCACAGAGTAGTTTGGCTGGAAGAGACCCCTGATTATCACCTAGTCCATCAGATCTTCCACTTGTCACAATTTCCCCTTCATTAACACAGCATTTGGGCATGTCACAGTCTCTATCAGGTACATTCAAAAATTGCAGGGCTTTCTCCCCATTCTGCAAATGGCAAACCAAGATGAAGAAAGCCAAATGGCACCTCTGAATTCATGAAAACGTGACAATGGAGCACAGACCCTTACCACAATAACTTGGCTCACAAGATATATGTTAGAAGCTCTTGAAGCCTCTCTACTGTCATACAGAATTTTTGGAAGGAGGAGATTTACTGACACTACAGAAAAGGTTTTCTAGGTTTTTCAGTATGTACACAACCATCTTAAAGCTGTAAGAGGTCTGATTCTGCAAGACATAGGGTATGATAAGCCAATTTAGCAACTTGCTGCTGTGAAAGGAGAGGTTCCTTTCCTTATTTTCTACCCATCTTGAACTCCTGGTTCTTTCCTTGGACCAGCACATGGACTCTTCTCTGAGTCTCTTTAGCTCACTAAACCTCGGATTAAACTGACCTTGCCCAGGTATTGTGATAAAACAGATCACAGGAGAGCCTATGGAGTGGCAGGCAGCACTAGGATTAAGTGAGGAGGGTGATCTGGGAGAAAGAAGAAGAAAGATAATCTTCATCAGCCACAGCACCACCATTCAATTGGGCAACACTCTAAGGAGTAAACTGCACCTCAGTTCTGGGGGCAGAGGGTAACCCTGTTCCACCCCCACAAGCTGCAGCACTGGTGGATCACGCTGTATTCCAGACATAGGTGTGCAGAAAAGGCACCTCTGGAATTAACTGATGTTGTGCACTTAGTCCTGAATGTTAATGAACACATGGGCAGTTCAGGGGAGAGCCATGACACTGGGAATTATCAACTCTAGGGAGAAAAATCTTCTGTGAAGCTTTCCTGCCTTCATCTTGCAAGAGCACTAGAGTGCAAGCTCTCTGGGGCAGCATCCTATATGGATATTATGCCTAACAAACAAACCCCAAGCATCTAAATACAACGGATGGATTATTTTCAATAGGAGCACTCCCTTCCCAACAGCTTTAACACCCATCAACATTGTTGTAGGCTGGTTACAAGTAGCATGGCCTAAGCTGCAGAAGAATAGCAACATCTGATGTTTCACTGGTTTTGCAGGTATGTAAACAGTTGGGTGTATTTGCAGCAAAACAACACATAGTACAGTGCAGCACAGTCTAAATACATGTGCGTGTGGTTCTATTTAAAAGCAATGCAACCAAAAACATCTTGTATAATCTTCAAACCTGTAAGGAAAGCAATTTCCAAGTAGAAATATAAAACCAAAGCAGGTGTCGCTGTTTCTCATCATGTGATTGTAACTGAGGCAGAAGAATTAACATCCCCCCCATATTTACTTAAAACTGAAGTTTGGTGATACACCTGTATGTTATATTTGGCTTTGACAGAAGAAACTTCTAACAGCATAAATTGTTACATTAGTAATAGATCTTTGAAATACCTTGATGTATTCACTCCAATGTTGCAAAAGGATCTGCTGCCCCCCTTTGACCCGGCTGAACAGCTGGTATGTCTGGGTCAAATCTGATATTCTGTTTTCATCGAGCAGGCTATCAAGGCCTAAAAAAAAGATAAATTAGAAAAAAGAGCAAAGTTTAATACAGTTGCATAAATAGAGTCAGAAATAGATTAGAGAATATATCTATTAAGAGAATATACTAGTATTTCAACTGAAATACTTTCCCAACCAGGTGATGATCGTAAGCCTTTTGCAGAATGGTTATGAAGACAGCTTGACTTCAAGGGTATAGTTTTATCAAGGACCGCTAAAGAAAACAGGAATCTAAGTAAACTGCCCTAAATTTAAAGTAATGATAAATACTTCATGAGATTTTTTCCTGTGGAGCACATGTTTTTACATTAAGAATGTGATGGCAGCAGTCTACATTCCTACCAATAACACAAGACTACAAATTCATTTCAAGCAACTTTGGCTTTGTCGATTCACCCTACATGAGACTAAGCTCTGAACTATCAAATGGAGAAGTGAAGCCCATGGAATGTGACAAGCAAATAACTTCATACACATTTTTCCATTTGACAGTATGACAAATGTAGTTCCAGTGCAATCAGACATACTTTGGTGTCAGTTACAGAGGCTTTAGTAATACCAGAGCATAGCATCAAAGACTTAGGACGTTTTTTAAAAAAACAAAAAGTTTGATTTTACACAGGCTGACAAGTCACACCATCAGTGTAGCTGACACTGTACAACTGTCCTACTTTACCGAATATATTTCATTAATGCTAATTTTAAAATTATATGAAAAATTGATTTGCAAATCACTACCAAATTATCCCGTATTTTACGACATTCTTCGGCTTAAAAATACTTTGACTGTATATTGTAACTTACATACATGTTCAGAAAGGCAAGCAATGTTCAAGAATCATGTTAGGTAGACTTCTGTCTGCTATTTTGAGATTTGCTAAACTTCTGAGATATCAGAAGAACAGACATACTTTAAATGTAAAACAACAGACTGCACAGTCTCAAGTACAGGGTTTTAGTGCTCTCTTTTCATTGAACATGGAATTAAAATCCTGGAAATTAAACAATCATAGAAAGGCTTGGATTGGAAGGGACCTTAGAGATCACCTTGTTCCAATCCCCAGCTGTGGGAAGGGACACCTTCCACCAGACCAGGTTGCTCACATCTCCTTCCAGCCTGGCCTTGAACACTTCCAGGGATGGCATATCCACGGCTTCTCTGGGCAACATGTTCCAGTGACTCACCACTCTCATAGCAGAGAATTTCTTCCTAACATCTCATCTGAGATCTCTGATTTTTTAGTTAAAACCATTCCCCCTTGACCTATCACTATCTGCCCCCTCCTTTTTATAAGCCCTCTTTGTGTACTGGAAGGTCACTGTGAGGTCTCCCAGGAGCCTTCTCTTTTCCATGCTGAATAACCCCAGCTCTCTTAATTAANCTCTCTTTTCATTGAACATGGAATTAAAATCCTGGAAATTAAACAATCATAGAAAGGCTTGGATTGGAAGGGACCTTAGAGATCACCTTGTTCCAATCCCCAGCTGTGGGAAGGGACACCTTCCACCAGACCAGGTTGCTCACATCTCCTTCCAGCCTGGCCTTGAACACTTCCAGGGATGGCATATCCACGGCTTCTCTGGGCAACATGTTCCAGTGACTCACCACTCTCATAGCAGAGAATTTCTTCCTAACATCTCATCTGAGATCTCTGATTTTTTAGTTAAAACCATTCCCCCTTGACCTATCACTATCTGCCCCCTCCTTTTTATAAGCCCTCTTTGTGTACTGGAAGGTCACTGTGAGGTCTCCCAGGAGCCTTCTCTTTTCCATGCTGAATAACCCCAGCTCTCTTAATTAAAAGAGAGCATTCAAGCATTACCTCCTATTCATTTAAAAACATGAATACACTATCTGCTTTATTATAACCTAGATCTTAAATATAGCCTTCCCTCTAAGATGAGCTGTGTGACTGAAAAAATATTTAGTCACACATTTGACAAACGAAAAGGATATGCAGCAAAGTCCTCTGATAAAAGGCTTCCCAGAGCTTCCAGAAAGCACAGCCATAGCCTTGGAAAAATCTATTTTACTCACAAAAAACCCCCACCACTAGATATGACCCCAAATATCTAGCCAACAGTAGTTATACTAACATAAGGAAAAAAAGGTTTATTATACAGACCCTGCATTTTCAAGCTTTTTTTCCCCTGCATCAAACTGACTATTTCACATTCCTTGACTTAAAGAAGAAAGCCTATAAAAGGTTGCATTTTATTCTACTTGAACAGAATACTAAGATGTCATAAGCAAATCGAAATGTGTCCTAGATCAAAGAAATACAGAAAACTTAAGCAAGACAAGTGATGATAGAAGCTTTTTAAACTATTTTTTTCCAGTGGAGACATAGAATGCAAAAGCTGATCCGACAATACTCGAATGCTGAAGCACAGTAACCAGAAAGCTAGAAAAATGTCAAAATCTCTCCATATTTACATGGATGGCTCATACACATTGTAAACCAAGAAAAAGTTCAATTTAAAACAAGATCACATACTTCCTGTTTAAGCCACTTGATAAAAAAGCGTATCACTGGAGAAGTTACTTAATCATACTTGAATTAAAGAGCAAGCAAAATTGACGTATTTCAGCAAAATGTAATTATTCTTACCTTCTGTTTATAAAATTAAGAATAGCTAAGATGAAGTGACCAAGCTTATTTCTATAAATGTATTGAAAACAGTGAAACAACCTATTCCCAGGGGGGTTGAGAGAAAACTGAGCATAAGTCATCTTTAAAAGGGACAAAGACATACAAAGGGTATGTAGAACATGAAAGTGTTAAACATGGAGGTGATGGAGCTTGAAGATACCAGACTACCAGGGACACCTGTTTTGCAACAGAAAAGAAAACACAGATGTAATGACAATTTGCTAGAAGATCTAAAACCTAAAATATGGCTACTGCAAGAAAAGGAAGGGAAAGATCATTTAAAGCATTCAAAGACCAGGGAGGACTGAACAAACCCAGAAACTCAGTGAAAAAGGAGAGATTACAATTTAAGAGGAACAAAAAAATGGCTATTTGAACATACTAATGTTTGAGTAAGGACTTCCTAAGAAAGCTGCAGTTCTTACCTGAAATTGCCAGACAAAAGGTGAAGTACAGACAAAGGCCTTTGAAAGCTCATTGCCTCAAATGCTGCCAGTCCCAGTAACCCGTGATTCTTAAACTACCCAATCGCGAGAATGTGAAACTACTGAGCTGTGTGATTATCACATAAAAGAAGCTACAACAGTAACTGCAGCTCTCATTTAGAGGTTTATGTAATTCTAGGAAAGAAGGAGTTCCAAAGGTTTAATTCCTAAGCTCACTGGTGCAAGTCAAAGGAGATTTAGAGGCTTAGCAAATATGGAATTAGATTTTAGACATTTCTTTCCAAATATACTATTTACTTGTCACAGTGAGGGTAACAATCACAGGATTGGCTTTCTGTGCCTGTGGAAGTTTTTCCCGTGGCTAATATACCTCCTAAGTAAAAGCTGTGGAATTTAGCTATTGCAGAGTACGAGAATCCATCGCTAATCAAAGATTATATTAATTTAAAAAAAATACCTTTTTGCAAAATAGCTGCTAAGTGTTCTCCTAGTAGCTGCTTCTCCACACAAGCAATCAGTGGTTTCCTGAATTAGGCAAGAAAAACATATTAGAAGCATTAGAGTATAAAGAAGTTGCCTTCTGTCATAGTGTATTTGTGCATAACTTACATTATAATGCAAAAAACCCAAACAATTTTCTACTTAGGGGTTACGAATTAAAACAAAAACCATCACATAACAGACAACAATAAACTATGTATGCAATTAAAAAATAAAAAGACTGATAAAATGAAATTCCTTACACAGTAGAAGTGAGATACTTACATTGCAAAAGTCAATACAAAAGCATAATTGGAAAAAAGTCATACTGAATTCTGCAAACAAACAAGCAAACCAACCAAAAACCTCCAAGGGTTTGAACTTGAAACCAACACAATACCCACTAGGTATATTCAAAATCCAGCTAATGGTAAAATTTTCAGCTAACTGTATTATGTATGTACACAAGCATAAACTGAGCTAGAGCCACATGACATAAATCTGCAAAAACTTTTAAATTTGTCCTTGAATATCCCCTACTTTTTACGTTTATACATTCATTTTAGACAGGACTTAAAAATAATGCAAAGTTTCCCCTCCACCTTTAATCACCTAAAAAAATAAAATAAATGCCTGAGGTGCAAAGGCATAATTTTTTCCAATGTTTAGACTTCTACCCTGCTTACAATGGAACAACATAAGACCAACCACTTCTTTATGAGTTAAGTTTTATAAAACTGGTTCTCAGAACCTTAATTGAGATTTCCTAGAAGAGATGTGCTCAACTTGCATTGATGGAAGCCTTTCCTGTAGCAGGATACACTTTTGCTAAAACAAAAGTGTACCTTTGCTAACACACTCTCTTTCCTGAAACTGCCCATCAGTGACATGCCTGACCTGCCATACAACACACCAGTTTAGGTCCTTCATCTGGAAAGGTTCAGAGAAGGAAGCAGAGATGATCAAAATATGCAGCAGCAGCTACAAGAGAGACAACTACACATGTCAAGTCTCTTCCTTCTGGGAAGGAGATGACTTAGGGATACCATTAACAGGCAGGAAAGGGGTGAAGGCAACTGACTGATCACTTTTCTTTTCAATGCATGAACTGGGGTCATCAGCAATGGTACTGGGTACCAGACTTAAAAGGAGGCACTTTATCACCTATGGAATGCTTTACGCTTTGCCACAGCCTGGCACAGACAGAAAAGCTGATATGAATCCCCACGACAGGCTGCAAGTATTTCAGAGATAGAAAGACACAAACCACAGCAGGTTCAGGAAATACACTGAGCTGATAACAGGCAGACACCAGGAGAGTATCAGGGCATCACATACACTTCCTCTATTTGTTCCCTTCAGTGGTCATAAGTGAACATGAAATACTGTTTAGACAGGCCCTTGTTTTTAACACACATGGCCATTTTTATGGTACTTTCCGTATCTCCTGCCATTTCCAACTACTGCTATCCACAGTTACTGGCTCTTTCCAACAGCAGGATTCAGGGTTGTATGAATACCATCCCTTGCCCTGGAAGACCTATTCTGAGTACAGTAGAAGGGGGGACAATTCATCTGATTGAGGCCAAGAGGCAAAGCACTACATCCTGGCAAGCAAACAAAATGAGTATGTATCTTGACTAAGGAAGGAGCCAGAAGGTACTTTCTGTATGATCAAAAAGCCATGTACCTTGGTCATCTACTGACTGACAAGAAGACATGCTTAACCTGGTCAGCTGTCCAGAACAGCATGGACCATTGGGCTCAAAGAACCCCTCTGTGGGCTGCAACAACACACTTCCCAGATCTTGTCTGAAGTATTTGGAATGGTGTTTCACATGATGCTTTTGTCCTAGAAGTCTCATTTCCATCTCAAGATCAAGCCAGTTGTAACTAAATAGCATCCTTTCTGCTGTTTTCATGCACACACAGAGAAACAGTATGACCCCAGGAAAACTCAAGTGCTCTAATTTTAAGAGCTGCTGTTTCTTAACACAAGGGAAGGAAATTAGTGTGAACCCTTATAAAAGTAGGTTTCTAAGCCTTTAACTAAGGGCAAGATTCAACGCATGTACTTGATGTCTATCTAGACTGAAAATATAATGGTATCAATCTATTTTTTAACCTCAACAGTAAATAAATACTTGCTATAACTTTATAAACAGAAATAGTTCCATATATTTCAATGAGTGATTTCACCAGAAAAAGCTAGTCACTTGGCAATCAGCATTTACAGGAAGATCCAAGTTCAAGTATGTGCCATGACACACAACACACATACGTGTATACATATACATCTATATAAAATGTCTGAAGAAAACAGTAAGTTAAAAAGATAATTTTTATTCAGTTATCTTTTTGACACCAAATGAAATGCCAGTAAATCCTCCAGAAGACTAAAACCCAATAAATTTAATGTCACATTCTTAACTAAAGACAAAAAGCAACTGCTTACTACAGGACAAATTATATTTGGATTTATGTAGTGTGTCAGCTCCTGCAGGAATGTGTTAACCCAACAAAACACAAATTGTTACTTAAAACCCAAGTGAAAAAAGGACAAGCTACCTCACACAGTACACTGGCAGCAGCTGATGTTCTGTTAAGCTCACACCTTGGACTGTTTACAAATGTCCTCTGCCCTTCTGGTTTTTTTCAGGGTTTTTTTTGGTTTTGTTTGTTTGTTTTTTGTGGTTTTGCTTGTCTGGTTGGTTTTTTCCTAATGACTCTTTCCTTCCCTCAAGGGATTTGTGGTTAAAGATGTTATCAGTACATGAATGGCTAAAATCAGCTGCTATTTTGATAATGGAAATTTGAGTTCTTACACAATGTTTTTTCAACTGCAGTATGCAGAATTAATATTTCTGAACAAATTTCTTTCTTACTGAAAATATACTTTTATTTTAAAGAAGTAACTTTTGATAAAACTGAAATTTTTTAAAAAACAAGCAATTTCACAAACACTATCAACAAGATAATAACTGTAAGATAATGAAGAAATTCTCAGGGTCTCTAAAATCATACATAATCTGATGAGAAATGCTTGACTTACAGTAAAAATGACAAAATTTGTACTCACTGTGTGCTGTGATCTAAATATGTTATTACTCTGTCTCCTTCTTCTTCCAAACGTTTATTAACATGGTGAAGATATTCTGGGACCTAACAAGACAAGAGAACAATCAGTTCAACTACAACGGTATGAAAGGCAGCTGATCTTGTTCCATGACAATTAAACTACATTTTTAAAGAGAACATGAATTGGAAAGGACTATTCCACCAGAACATTGTTATGTACTACATAATCTGTATTTTGATTAATCAATGTTATTTCATGTTAAACGTATAATAGTTGGTAATGTCACTTTAGTTACAAAAATGTCACTGGGTTACTACATAATTGCATCTGTCAAGTTCCATGACAACCTGGGGTCTGCTCTCCCTGTTGATACAATACTGTGGTCTATATCAAAACACATGAATACCTGTGTGCCAGTAAATTTCACTGGACATTAATACACCATGGCACTACCAAAGTTCTCATGTAATCTCAGAGTTGATAAACCTAACATAAAAGCAATCATCTACCACATGCACCTACCTCTCTTTCCTGCATTAATCTTTGGCCTTCTGCAGCATATAAACAATTTGTCTCTTCCAGAAACCTCTGTTCAAATGATTCCTTGTAAACCTGCTCAAGAAATCAATTTAGTTACTTACATTAAGCTCACAGTAACAGTAGCATATTTTGTTTGGCAGGTGTAAGAGAGCAAGTAAAATTTTAAGGATGTACATAGCTGAGAGAAATGTCAAATAATGAGTAATGTAACATTACATTAACAATTCTCTTTTTGTCCACTGGTTTCAGAAAAACTGAGATCACAACTGACTTCCCAGAGTAGCAATGGTTTGTTTCAGTCATCATTACTTGAACAGTCTAAGTTACCAGGCTTCTGTTTAAGGCACGCAGCCCAACACCAGTACCCAACATCACAGCACAGCAACATCCAATCCACCCAAGATCTAAACTCCCACTGATACTTCTGTGGCAAAAAACCCCTTCCAATTAGTGAAATATTGGCACAAAACAGGTAATTTTCATCAGTATAATATTAATATGCTCAGTAATACATCTTCCGATCTGCCAGCTTTCTCTCAGTTGCCCAGGAAAAATGAATAATATCAAATAAGGTGAACTCTTTCTCTGGAGAACAAATAAGGTGTGTACAAAAGGGCACCAATAACAATCAGTCATTAAAAACTGCATAATGACTAACAGTTTAGTATAGAAAGGAAATGTCAGAAAGAACAACTACGTAAAGAAAAAAGTTAAACAATCTGAAGAACTATGGATTAATATGTAAGCAGAGGGACAGTAAAAAGAAAATGGGAAACTTCCTTGAGTATGGTGGAAGAACAGAAGTAAATATTTCTTCCAAAACATATAACAAGAGCTGTAAAACTCATTACATTCTCTTAACGACTCATATGTCTCTTAAGGACTCATAGTTGAAGGTTCCCTGCCCAATGCAGGGGGCTTGGAGCTAGGTGATCTTTAAGGGCCCTTTCAACCCAAACCATTCTATTATTCTATCACTTTCAAAAGCTTAGGGTTTTTTTTCAATGGTTTCTCTCTCAAACAGACTAATTTTTCTGGGATGATAGAGGAAGCTACAGATTAAAGTCAAGAGGATTAACATGAAAGGCAGAAAACCAGGTAAGCTGCCTAACCGGAAAGGACTTTTTTATGTAGTCTGCCTCTTCAAACTCTTTCAAACTTTCAATCAGTTTTGTAATGCTGTATTGCCACTTTGAAAAGGAGCAACCTCACCAGGTTTTAGGAGTGAAGGATAGCTCCAAAGTTTCATTGCATATCACACAAAGCTGCAACTTTAACTCAAGGACAACCTATGTGCAAGCCAGAAGCAGAGCATTTGTTAGTCTTCTTGGTTACTTACTATCTCTGCTCATGGAAAGTTCCAGTAAATTGCAGCTTGACATGATCTATCTGAAAACCTTGGCCTTAACATGGCATCCCATTTATCCTCAGCATTTCTAAGAAGTTGCCAGTAGAATGATGTTTTTGTGATACAGACCCAAAAAGTGACACCTTTTTACAGTCATAGAGAGGGATTTTTCTGTTCCTACATTTAAGTGGCACTAGGATGAGACCATGAGAGATTCAGACAGACAAAATACTGCACATACTAAAAGACCTGTAAATCTATTAAGATCTGAGGCCATTACCTCTGCTAAGGAAAACAGGCAAAGAGGTCTCATTTAAAAACAGAACAAGATTGCACACGGGGTAAAGAAAAGGCAATCACTCCAACGTAATAGCTAGATTTTACACACATTTACCAGATGAACAGAATAATTTCTGTACAAAACACAACACAGGCAGTCCACACTGTGTTTCTAAAAGCTGTTACTAGTGAATTTGGCTGTACTCACCTGCAGATCCGAGAGCATGCCCAACAAACTCCGCAGCAAACTTCTGTCCACAGCTTCGCCATTTCGTTCTCGTTCGATCAGCAGGAGAATTCCATCAATGGTCTTGGTTTGAACTTGCTTGTCACTAATGATATGGTTTCTAAACAACTCTAGCCCCATATCCCTATGTGAATACTGAAAATTAGTCACACTGCTGATTCTTTTGAAAAATCATACATATGTTTAAAATATATACAGTGTATATGTATATATGATACAGAAAAAGACTATATTAATTTAACTTATATTAGTTAATATATTAACTCTTTTTGACACTGTCCTCTAACAAAACTGTAACAAGAATTATCCTAAAAATACCAGATCACATGCT
>WAAE01003237.1:3157-56576 GCA_013400495.1 Nicator chloris
GCCGAGCTGGCACCGCCCCAGGGGGGTGGCGGCACATGCCGGACACAGTGCGCTGCAGGCACAGGGCCCCGCACACCCCCGGCCCAGAAACACATTCAAGTCCATTCGTTACAGGGTGCAAATGTAGAATATTAGGATTTTTAGAAGGGTCAGAAGAAAAACATGGAGGACCTGGGTGTGGTCCTTGTCCTTTTTGTCCTTCTCCTTGACATCCATTTTTCTGCTGTGGTGGCTCACAGGGATTGGTGTAGAATAGAGGTGACATGTCTAACATTAGTAGTAGGTATTGGTGATTAATGGTAAATAAAAGATACGTAGATCATGGTATAAAAAGTTCTGCCCACCTGTCATGGGCGGGAGTCACCTCCTGCCCTCGCTGCAACAAAGACCTTGGCAGGGCACAGAGAGAATTTGTAGATAAGAAATAATAAACAACCTAGAGAAAACCTGACACGGTGGCTTTTGACTCTTCTTGTACTTCAACATGGGGCATTCAGGGAAAAAAGACTCTGATCTGACATGTCTTGGGAAACACAAACCCGAGAAGTATTAGCTGATATTAAAAATGCTGCTCTAAAAGCCCTGCTGCTGACACAGCCAGTTGGGACCCCTGAAGGGACTTGTACAGGAATAAAGCAAGGAGCAGCTGAACCCTATGTAGCTCTCATTGATCGCCTGACACAGGCCCTGGAGAGACAACATGAGGACGACATAGCCTGTCCAGTCCTGCTTGGCAATCTTGCATATGCAAATGCAAACCAAGAATGCAAAAAGGTTATCCAGAATTTACCTAACGCTGAACCTACCTTGCCTCAGATGCTAGAGGCTTGCAGTAAACTTGAAAGCCCTCAGCACATAGCTACTATCCAAGCAAATGCTGTGGGAGAGAAACTTGAAAAAGCTTTTACACTTCAAGCAGAGGCAAGTGTAAAAGCTACATCATGTGTCCGTGGCTGAGGAATGAGGATCATGGCCCCACCACACTGCTGTCATCCATGAACAACACATCTTTCCCTGCTGCAGCTCAGCCTTTAACCAGATGTGCTGTTCTGGTAGGCACAGGATACCCCTGTGTCAGCTTACCTTGTAACCCCATTTCATGCTAGACCCATTTTAAGAGAAAAGCAAAATCATATTTATTGTCACAGAAGACAGGAGTAATGTACATTATTAATGGAATTGGGAATAAAGCTACAAAAAAATAAGAAAAAAAGAAAAAGGAAGAAGAAGAAAAACTATTTATTAAAGCCACCTAAAATATTTCTCTGTCCTCATCTGCTCTGTTAGGAGTTGTTTGCAGATGTTGCAATTATTGATAAATTCTCACAAGCAAATTCCTATCAGAGTGTTATTTTGGAGATCCCACCTCTTCCTCTGCTCACAGTCCCTGTTTAGGTGTTTTCTAAAAACAAAAAATCTCTAAATATTTATGAACCTTCAAAATCTGTTCCATCTCTCCAGTATTTCCCTTTTCAACTATAGTTGTGACAGTTTTCATCATGTTTCAGTTTCGTTTCTTTCTTTTCCCTCCTGCCAGTCAATGCAAACACATCCCTCAAGGCTGTTTTTTGTGTCACTAGTGCTGTACCTGCTGCCCAGAGCAGCTGGCTGTGTCCCAACTGATTTACCACTGAGGTAAATGCAGCAAAGTAGGTAATTTTACTGAACTTTCATATGTCTGCTATGCATTTCCACCACCAGTTTAGCCAGAGCTGTGATTTATCATAAAATTTCAAACATTTTATCTTTCCTGTTCCTTCAAATCTCGTAGCACAACACTAACACCCAGTTCAGCAGGTTTCCTCCCCACTCAGATAACAACACCCAAAATGCTGCGTAACAGAGACAGAGAGCAGAGTGGGGCCTGTTGCCTTGGGCTGGGTACAATCTGCCCTAGGCAAGCCCTGGACTCGGGGTGAGGCTGAACAGGCTCACAGCAATGGAAAAAAGACCGGAAAAAAGAGCAGGGCTCAGCCGTGATCATTCACCTTCCTTGCCAGGGATGTTTGCTCCCTGCAGACCTCCTGCTGCAAAATCCAGACCTGAAAATGGGGAGATGTTAATCCCCCACTTCCTGGTGTCCTGTGTGAAGCCTTGGCCTTGAGCACCCAGTGGGAAGGGGCGAGGTCACGTTGCCCCTCCATGCCTAAGGAAAAAGGACCATCATTCTGATTCAGCAGCCATCCAGGCATGCTCATGCAGCCCAGCCATGTGGCAGCTCTGGATGTCCTTCCCTCCACACCAACTCACTGTGTGAAAACAAAACCCACCACTGACCAGCAAAACAAAGCATCTCAAAAGCCTTCCCTTTCTGCAGGGACTATGTGTTTATCTAATTAGGGCACCTTCCCAATATCTCTGTTTTTAAGTGCTATGGCAACAGGTGGTATGAACATTAACAAACCAAATGGAATGGGAGGGCAGGCTTTCAAATTTAAAAAAAGCCCACATTACACGAGTGGGCTGTGCAAAATGACACAAAAGCCAGCAAGTCTAGAATAGATTTAAAGCATAGTATGAAGCAGATTCAAATTGTTGGAGCTAGTAGATAGCACAGGAATGGTAAAGGCTTGTCAGATGAGTCCTGATAAGTTGTTTCCTGTCTAATTATCTTGGCCTCTGGAACTGCTGATGTGTTGGTCGAAGTAGCCACCATTTTAAGATAACAAAGTAGAACAATATGCTTAAGGCATGATGTGTTTCCTATTCTTCTTACTAATTCTCATTTCTAGATGGGAACCCAACTTACTTTCATCCCTGTTTACAGGCAGGGCCCTATTTTTGCACTTTGTTGGGACTACCACAAAATTTTAATCTAATCCACCATTAGATTTTGTGAGGGCATAAACCCAGTAATTTCTTCCCTCATCCCACTGACTGCAGAGCCATTTTTCTGACTTTCTTATGTATGTACATTAAATTCACGTACATACAGAGTGTGATGTAACCAAATCAAGAAAAGCCAAAGTCACTAAGGGAATAAACACAGAGTAAATAAATACTACTGAGAATTCTTTGATGCTGGTGTGCTGCTCTCTGTAGCTACTGATAGTTACATAAATATAACTAATCAGTTACACTAGTTACTTGGGAGCCATAAAAACAGTCATCTTCTCAGCTGATATCAAACCCTATCAGGCTGTCTGTCTGTCAAAAAATCTTCTAGGAAAACCTTGGGGGTCAAACCACATTAATTTTTCAATAGGTGATGTTTCTACCTCTTGAACCTCAAAAAGAAAATACAAACTACCAAGGTCTCTGGCGCAGGTCTGTGTGTTCCTGAGGGTCACAGCACCTACCACAGCTGAGCTCAGTCCCAATGGAGGTTACAGACACTAATAAACAGTCAGCTAAAAGCTACTGCACCTTAATTTAAGAAATTCCAAAAAGAAAGAGGAAAAAAACCACGTTTATTTTGCAGCTAAACTGAGCCTGCACATCTGCCCAACAGAGTCAGAGGCTGCCAGGACCTCCCAGGTGTTCACCTGCCTCTGCAGAGTCACAGGACCATGGCTAGAAACAAGTTGCCTGGTCTATGGCAGCACAGCCACCCTGAGTGTGCCCATGAGCACTGCTGCCCATGTCCCCTGTCTGCTGACCAGAGCTCCACCAACTCTTCATGAGCTGCCAACACAGAGTCTTTGTATCAGGAAATCAGTTGGTCCTTCCAGCAATTTACCATCAACTTATCAACATTATCAATCAACTTATCAACATTATAAAGTGATTTATCATCACTTTGTCTTGAGCTGGACATAAGGACTGAGCTGCGTTTTTGCTAGCAATATTTTCTGCCCTATACAGCAACACAGTAAGAGTATAAATGTTCACAAAGTGAAGCTCTCCATGGTCTACTTCTTTGGTTTCAACAATGAAACTTGGTCTCCCCCAGAAGACATTATAAGTCCTCAAAATGCTGAATGAATTAGTATTTAGTATTAGTACTTACAGTTTGAAAAAAGACTTTTGCTCTTTACAGATTTAAATTTATATAGCACATCTATGAAATAAAAGAATTGAATGCCTATGGATCCAAACCTCTTCCGTTTTCTTTTCTGAGTACATGGGTCCTATGCTCAAGCAGTTTGCTATACATAAAGTTTTCTAAATCCCTTTAAACAGATATAAATAACCTGATTTTTAGTTCAGTGTTCCAAGTTTTATCAGTAGAATACTATGTCTCATGTACTCTTCCAAAGTCCAAACACAAATATATGCCGAAAATAAACTCTGCTACTTTGCTGTCTCTACTTTCTGGGACATCCTTGCCTGCTTTTTAAACTCAAGCTATTGCTGCATATTTATAGATTTGAATACCAACAGCATGAAAAGGAAGGCAAGGGAGTTTTCTAAGTGCCTACTATAAAGACATTCCAAAAAAAACTCTGGGAAAGACTGACCTTCTTGCAGGTTTGGCTGTTCATCTGTCAGAATTGCATAGTGAAAATATTTTTTAAGGGTGGAGAAGAGATACTGGACAAAGGGAGTTTGCTCTTGAGGGGTTTACTTTCCTTATGGGTGAAGTTATTCAATGCTCTGTTGTGTTTCGTCTTTCTTCCTCCCAAGTCCCATGACTACTTCTAGAGGAAATGCTGTGTGGAGTGATGACAAACAAAGCAGCACATAACCAGTAAGAAAATATGTGGAAACATTCCCATATTAACTTTCAAATCTGAAGATGAGTCTTAATGTAAAACGATTGGACTTCTTTCAAAATTGGAACAGGCTGCCCAGAGAAATGGTTGAGTCACCATGCCTGGAGGTGTTTAAAAGATGCGTGGATGTGGTGCTGAGGGACATGGTTTAGTGGTGGACATGGCAGTGCTGGGTTAATGGTTAGACAAGATGATCTCAGCAGTCTTTTCCAGCCAAAGAGTCTATGATTCTATGTGCTACACAGGACTACAAAGGTGAATAATCCCAAGGAGGGCTGCTGTGGGTCCCCAAGCACTCTAAGCAGAACTGCTGTGAAAGGGGACCAGCCTCTGAGATAAAGGCACACTAAGCAGTGATGTTACCAGCCCCACTGAGCCCTTGTCTCTGCAGCAGTACAGGCTGTCCCAGTACAATTTCTCCTCTAAACCAGAAAGGTTTCCCCAGTTTGCAAGTACCAATAGCTACCTGGACCACAGGCACAATATCTGCTTGGGGCTTCTTCCTTGCCAAGACTGCTCTGGAGGGACTGAGGCATTTTCCCAAATGACTGCAGTGTGAGAAATAAGAGTGCCTTCATCAAGATGTAGCTGTCTCCATAGCTCTCCCCACCAAACCAGCATAACCTTTATTGGTGGTTCTTGACCTGCTCCCCCAAACCCCACAGTCACAGATCCTCTATTAGAGGAGCAAGGAGAAGTTTCCCTTCTTGCAGTTTTGAGCTAAAGTGACGCAGGTCCCAGGCTTTCTCCTCCATGGTTCCCATTTTGGGCTAAATTTCCTGTTTATCACTCCTTAGTCTCTGTTCACCTGAAACAACCCATTTTCCCAGGCAGCAGCTGGATGAGCTGGCAAAGACAACCCTGTGTTTGCTCTCATGCTGAGGTCCACAGGCAATCAATCACTGGAGTGTCTGCTTGTTGCTGACAGACAGATAAGTGCCTCCTCTTTTGTGTTTTCAAATTATTTCAAGCAACAAAAACAGATACCCAAAACCAGTCTCTGAATGCTACTTGAGCAGCTGAGCCAGGGCCTCCTGACAGTGGAAGAGCAGCCCTTGAGCTGGTGATGTGGGGAGAGATGGGCTTGGGCCAACCTCACTGAAGTGCAATGCTGCATCAGCAAGGATGACCAGGAAGCCCCAGCTGAGGAATCTGGGGCAGAAAAATCACTCAGCTGTTTTATAAAGACTTGACCATAGGAAAAAGTGTATTACTTTATACATGACAAACCTGTGTGGAGAAAGAGAAGCAGCCTGTGGGGAAGGACTGTCCACAGCTCTGAGGTATGGAGGGAGAAGTGCAGGACCAAGAACACCTGAGACACAATGGGTTTCCTAACATACCTTCCAGATATTAAAAATCTTAATGATAACAGGTATCATCTTGAGAAAAGAGCCATGCTCTGGAAAAGTCCGAAGGCCTTTCGTTGGAAAAAAGCAAAAAGGGGCCTAGGGAAGGTTTTTTGTACTTTATTAAATTCTGTAGGCTTTATTCTAGTTTTTGTTGAACCTTGTGTTCCCTGTAGTTTTAAAATGTAAGCCCCAGAATTGTATAGTTACAGCTTGTCTTTCTTCTAAAGAGAAAAATTGGTTGAAAAATTATTTTCAAATATTCTAATTTTCTGTGAAGATTATTGAGCAACAACCTGAAAAATTAACATGGACAGAAATGTCAATTGCAAAAACAGCAGATATGGATATTTTACAGGTGTAAATCCAAGTGTAATAACTCATATTATACAGGCTTCCCAGATCAAAAAAATCCATTGGAGGGAATGAAGAGGTTATTTTCTCTACCAAATGCTTTTTAAATTTTTCTTTTGACAAATAAAAAGTAAGCATATTAATACACATAAATTGTTCTAAGTAAATGTAGAAATCTACTTATTTTCTACATCTTCAAGATATCATTCATTAGTGTCAGCTCCTGCCACTTCATACCAATTGATTTATTAATTTTTAAACAAGCAAAGGGAATGGATTTAGATGATACCTTGATATATAATTTATGAGCTCAGTATTACAGATGTTTTTGAATCAAATAGCTGGACCAGCCTGACTGGAGTGTTTTTTAGTGAAATGTCACAAGAGCATGTGCTGAGCTAATGCCTGTCCACACTGGCCCTGAGGCAGCAGGTCAGGGCAGGGATGCTCAGAGTTGCCAGCATGTTTGGCTTCACATGAAGAGAGAAGTTCAGAGTCTTGTCTAAGAATGCTTGCAGTCAAAAATTCTCCATCCTTCCCATCTCTGAGAGTCGGAGGAGAGAACCTGAGACATTTCCAACGCCACTGGACAAAACTATAAAGGAAAGTATTTTTCAACTGCCAAATCCTGTCTGGATTTGGTTTTATGTAGCATAGCAGAGAAGGATGGCCTAGAACAAAAAATAAGGTGAAATTTCACAGAACCACAGAATATTCTGAGTTAGAAGAGACCCACAAAGATCATCAAGTCCAAATCTGAAGTGAATGGCCCATGCAGGGATCCAACCCACAACCCGGTTGCTGTTATTGGCACCACACTATGACTGACTGTACTGCAAGATCTCTTCTGTGGAAATCAAGGCTATGGCTGTGGACTCAAATTGCACTGAAGAGACCTTTAGATAGTACATTAGAAACATTTTCCTAGTATCAACAGCCCCTTTTTCAATTTCTCTGCCTCTCCTAAGGAGACCGAAATTTAGTTACTACAGGGCAACACAGGAATTCTCCCTCACAAATCATGGTTTGTATTTGTTTGTACTTTGGCACTATTGTCAGTAGTCATACAGGGCAAAAGACACATTTCTTTTTCCATGCACAGAGTGTTACACAGGCCAGGGGCAGTGCTTTCATGGAGAAACAGATTTCAGTTGAATCAAATGAGGTGAGGGAAGTCAAGTAAGACACTAGAAACCACTTAAGAGTTGGTCACTTTTCTTGGGTCAGGCAAAGAGGACATCAAGGGGATGAGAAAGCTCTACCTTACCTGTCTTGTCTCAGTTTGGCCTGACTAGGGTAGTTTAAAGGAATCACTCTGTATTAACCAAGGGAAAATCCATTAAGGTCACAGGGAACTGGTGAGTTCACAGTGTCATTGATCAGATCCATTTTCGTTAAGCTTCAGTGGTCTCCACTTGACTTTTCAAAGCAGTGTTTGCTCTCACCCTGGCCCTTAACAGACAAAGTTGGTAGAAAGCCTCCTGTCATTACCCGTCTTTAAGATGATGTTACATTTTTCTAATCCCACTGGCAGAATAAAACAGCTGGGAGTTGTTTTGCACTAGTAGCAGTGTGAAAAATATGAACACGTCTTTTCAAAAGCATAGGAACAAACTCCAACAATGACTTGGCTCTGATTTGGTGGAGGGAGGTACTGATGACTGTAGCAACGAGAGCAGATGTTTTCATCTGCAGCGAGATTTATTCTGAATAGTGAAAATACATAGGAAGGAAGGAAGGAAGGGAGGAAGGAAGGAAAGAAGGAAGGAAGGGGAGAAGGGAGGGAGAGAGAGAAAGGAAAGGAAAGAGAAGGAGGAAGGAAGGGAGAGAGATCAGGCTGGTCTAGCAGGACCTGCATTTCCTAAAGCCATGCTAGCCCAGCCTGATCTCCTGGTTAATGTGTGATGGCGCTGAAGGTGATCTGCTCCATGACCCTCCCTGTCAGGCTGACAGGCCTCTCATTCCCTGGATCCTCCTTCTGGCCCTTCTTGTAGATGGGTGTCACATCTGCCAACCCCCAGTCAATGGCACCTCCCCAGTTAGCCAGGACTGCTGATGTATGACTGAAAGTAACTTGGTGAACTCTTCCAGCACGGGGAACTGTGCTGGAATTACACAAGAACAGGCACTGATACTGTAAATAGAGGAGCAAGAAACTCCCGTTGTAGGAGCAGACAGGGACATGATTTTTCTTTCTATGTGGTATCTGCCCCGTTTTAGGATCCTATATGTTCAATTCACTTGGAGCTGTTTTATTCCAGCAGTGTGTGCCACACAACTTGCCACACAGCTGTTGTCAATTAATAACAACGGGATATTATAGTAAAATGAACAGCCTATTAGTTCACATCCTGGCTTATTTTCATGCCTCACTCTTGAGAAAACCAACAGGCAGCTGCACTGTGACTTTGAACTGGTCCCTATTCATTTCCTACTGGGGTGTGCTTGGACACCAAAATGTATTATGCATGCACACCAGCTCAAAGGAGCCTCGTTCTTGCTTCAAGCCTGTGGAAATAATACATTGGATCTGATGGTTATACAAATAGTAGTAATTATGCAGAAATCAGCTCATGTTCCCTTGGTAATGGCACCTCATTAATTTTGCTGAAACCTCCCTAAATTATAGCAATGAATTCTTCTGTCAGGTTTGGGTTTGGGGTTTTTTTGTTTGTTTGTTTGTTTTTCCCTTTCATAAGCAAATTGTGCCATATAAAAGTAAGAAGGGGACATTTCTGCTGGATTGCAATGGATAAATTTCCTATCAGATAAAACAGCGGTGGTGAGAATAAGAGTTGTGATGTCTAGTACACGCTAAAACTGTGCTTGCTAACTGCTGTAGAGAAAGTATTACTTTGACAAAAAAAAATTCAAGAATTAGTTCCAGAAGGGGCAGAGCCCAGTTTCCAGTGGATTTCTGTAGGCAGTTGAATTGCATGAAGGTTGCAGCATGAACTCACCATGTCAGTAAACACAACAGAGCACTGCAGGGAGAAAGTAATATTAATTTTGATGAAAACTGCTCTTAGCCAGCTGGGGTTTTTTTATTAGTAGTACTTAATGCCAGACAATCTCCTTAGGAGACAACCTTTGACAGAGGAGAGGACTCTTCACTTGGTCCTGTGCTTTGTGCAGCTGAAAGTCAGCCATGAAACACAACTCACAAGAGGCCTTGAAGACAGACAGAACATCCCTTGGCTCTTCACATGGATCCTCTGGCAAGTGGTACAATCTGAGTTTGAGCTGGAGTAAGAAAATGAGTGGAAATGCAGTGTGTTTGGGACCTTCAGGAGTCTGGCAAATCTGTTTAAAACTCAACAGCAAGTTTGAAAATTATTGATAAGGGAGCTGATGGCAGACATATCTCTGCAGCAAAAGAGATTGAGCTTAGTTTCTTCAGGAACCAGGCTAATTAAGAGACACTTTCATTATTGTCACCTTTCACATTAAGTTTTCTACACATTTTGTCACCCTGTCCTGTTGATTGAGGGGGTTGGTGGGCACTTGACAGTCCCCCAAGGTAAGTCTGACACATTCACTTCTATGATTACTGTTTTTCAAAAGGTCTTCTCTGACTATTTACTCTGATAGTCTCCATATCCAATACCCCTTATTTTCTCTAGCTTCTGCTGAGGTGTTTCTTATGTAATTATATGATCACCCATGTTTTTATTAAGCTTTAGTTTTTTGTTTGCTTCCTTTTAATTCACCAGCTGTGCTACTTATTAATTTTATTTTGCTTTGCCTTTCAAAGCCCATTTCATTCTTTACAAGTGCAACACATTATTCATTTAATTCTTGAGGTGCACATAGTACTTCCAACAAATGCAACAATAGTCTTTCCTCTAAAAAGCTTACAGCTCAAATGATAGATGATAGAAGAAGCCGGAGCTGGGGGCAATCATAGAATGATAAGACTTTCACAGTATACTCTTGAGAATGAATTGACCATGGGATGTATATAGATCATCACATCCTTGATGGCATGTAACGGTGTAATCAGTGTCTGATAATGGCTTCAAGACATCAAAGCAACGAGGTTTTAAAACAACCCTCTTGTTAGAGTTGTGGGAACAACAAAATAAGTCATCCCTAAACTGGAGCCTGGTGTGTCTCTAAAAAGGGCTGTGAGACGATGTTGCCTGCAGCAGTGAGAGAGTGGATTTTTTTAATTTTACTTTTTTTCCACAGTATTTTTTGTATTTGTTTGTTGTGAACAGGGAGGGAAAGGGGCTTTTTACAGTGCAAATGTACAGAAGGTGAATATCAAAGCTGTATGCATAAGGGACAGCAGTCAAGGCAGAGCATCTTGGGAATGGATGAAAAAGTGCTAGCACTTTTTCTCTAATGAGAAAGCAGGGTCATTAAATGCCTTTCCACTGCCTTGCCCACCTGCATCTGTGATAGCTCCTGTCCATGCCTAAGAGGTGAAAGTATTTGGTTTATTGCACAAGAGATGGACATTGTGCATTAGACCGATCCCAGTAGATCACAGACTAACCCAGTGACAGCTGTCAATCTGCCTTCAGAGCAGACAGCACCTGGCACTGCTAACTTCCCAAACCACATTCAAATAAAGCATAAACTGTTTTCCAAAGAGGCAGTTGTTCTAGCTTTTAGAGAGCAAATAAAAGCAGGTGGGAGAAGGAAGGTGGTCTGCAGGTCAGAAAGAGAAGCAGGGGCACATGGCCAGAAAATTATCTCACAATTGACTGTGATCTGCTTTTGAAAAATAGTTTCTATTCCATCTGCACCAGTATATTTGATGATAAATGATAATGCTAGTAGAGTGGCTAGACATCTTAAGAGAAAATTAAAGGGTTTATTTGATTATATGGGGATAAAGCATTTGTGCAGGAAAAGCATAATTAAATACCACACTCTCTACAGCTCTCAGAATGTTGCTGCAAGGTTAAGGTATTGTCTTTTTCCCTCCCTGGTGCACTGATTGCATTTTGCCTACACACACACACACACACANATCACAGAGGCACTACCAACATCACTAATGGGCTCAGCTTTTGCAAGAGGCAGGTGCTCCTTAGGTCTCTGTATGTCTGACATGGGGTCAGCTTCTGGCGTTTTCTCATAGTAGCAATTTCTTCACGTTCCCCACACACACACACACACACACACAGTCTGTCAGCTTGCTGGATTTGCAACTTTTCTCCTGATTTGAAATAGTCTTTTCTTATTGCAAAATATACTTTTGTACCACTGCAGATAGCTTCCCAAATACTGGTAGTATTCAGGGAACAATGACAGGGAATGGCTTATTCATCCTGTGTGTTCTGTCATTGATCATACCTAGAGACTGAATCCTGTTTGAAACACAGATATGTTTCCTGACTGTTTGCCTAGAAAAACAGGTATCTGAATGACAAAGGATGAAAGGGAACCCGTGGTATAACTGTAGTCTTTAAATTTTTTATTGGATTTTAAGTAGGAAAAACTTTTCTGCAGTGCTACATGGCAGGGAAGTCCAGGAGTTTCTGCCCAGCACCTGCTTGATGGCTTCAGAGCCCCAGATCCCAGGAGCCAGACTGTATGGAGTCTGCTTTCTCCCTGTTTTCTGCCATACCTGACACAACTGGATGTTTCATCATCTGTCACTGCACAGAAGCCAGGCAACACAGTTTTGATGGAGTTTTTAAGGCACCTCTAAGTGCTTTGGCACATAATTATTTCTGCAAAAGCTCTCCTCAGCTTCTCCATTCTATGTCTACTTCACTGTCCTCTTCAAGCTGCCTTTTGCAGCATGGCTGCTGAAACTTTGACATGGAAAAGGACACCTGCTGTTTCTGCAATCGCTGTCTACCACCCCATCCATGCCTACCCAGGGAAGCTTGTCAGTTTATTATATTGTCCAGCGGGGGGCAAGGATGGCCTTTGGTCAGGACCCAGCATGCAGGGATCTTTCTCTGAGCAAGCACCTCTGAGCACAACAGCAACAGAAACATATTGACAAAAGAGTATTTGAAATAGAAACAGGATTTTGCCACAAACACTCTCTAAAGCTCCTTTCCCCTCTTTGTTGTTTTGAGGGGTTTGATCTCTCTGTGCACTGCCTTCACCAAATGTCTTTCACAGCACACTCGAGGTTTCCGGGTAATTTCAAGAGTTTCGAGTGCATTCCTCCTATATTTTGAATGCAGACACAATAGTAACATCTCCTCCTTCATTTTCCTGAAGAGTTTTGCTCATGCATTTCATAGTGATTTGACTTGCTCTCTATTTCATATTTTTAGGCGTCTTTTTGGCAATAAAGATGTATTTTCTCTCATGAGACAGTGGAGAGTGTTTATTCCTTAGCTCTTTAGATCTGCTTCACCTTACTCCATCTCTTTCAGGATAAGCCATTGATATCAGGGTTGGGGAAATATAGTACATTAAACTTTCTGAAACAAGGGAGGAGCAAAAAAATCTGAGGTGTGATGGTTCTAGCATGGGATGACACAGCACTTGTGCCACATCTTGGTGATGGAAAGAAGGATTCAGCAGTCAGCACTGCTGAGGCCCTCAGAGACACTTCTCACTCAAATCTGGAGCTGGTATACACAACCTGTTTCCTGGAACACCACCGGTGGTTAAATGCATGGCAATCTATAGCGTATGTCTCTTAATTCTTGAGAAAAAGTACTCAAAATCCCTTATGTAAGGATATAACAATCCAAACTCCCTGAAGGGAGGGAGAAATGGGGTAAAATGAAGCATGGATGAGGAAGCAAGACAACCAGATGGGACAGCCTCCCTGCCAGCAAGATGTGTGATCAGTGAAAGGGTCTCCAGAACAACGGTGGAACACCATTGACCTGGGCATCAAACATCATGTTGCTGTTGAGCAGATATTTTGTCAGTCAGTTCTGTGGGGAGGTTTTGTCCTGAAAACTGCTTACTCATTGCTTCACGTGTGGAATAAAAGCAGAGAGCCTGAGGGAATTTTCATCCTCACAGGTTCAAAGGCCTTTACATAAAACATGACTGGAGGTGCCATCAAAAAAAGTTCTTCTTGTCCAGCCTTTGTCTGGTGATCCAGCTTTCCTCTTGCCATTCCAGACTCCATTTCAGCCACCTAGAATAGGTAATGCATTATTCCTTCATGCTCATATACAGATAATGCCCCAGAAGGTGTAGCCACTATAATAGCTTAGATCTGGTTCCAGCTCAGCTTTGTCTCAAAAATAATTATGGTTTCAGATCAAGCCAAGCTTAGCTTTTGTCCTGGGTATGGACTTCAAACCAACCCAAGTTACATGTAAGCTCTTTGTAAGGCTGGTTTTGAACTTTCCAATAAGCAAAAGGCCTCTTTGGATGCAAACCCGTGTCACTGCATCTGCCTTGATTTGAACTGAAATGATCGCTAAGCTCTTGAATCTGAAACGTATTTTTTGCTTCTTAAAAATTATGGAAAAAAGGGTCTATTGACAGCTGCTGTTAGGCAAGAAGAGATCAAAATGTGATGAAACAGAGTTTCTTTAGCAGTCTGCCAGAGCCTTCAAATTTTTTTTCACCTAGTAAAAATTTGGGACAGTAGCAAAGACTGATTCACACTGTTACTCTAGGCAACTAAGGAATTTTTATGTTTTGCCACTTTTGGAAGTATCTTAATCCATAGGTAATTCACTGTAGTTCTAACATCTGTCATTTCCTTGGGAATACTTTACTAGTCAGACATTAAAATGCATTACCACTAATGAGATATTCTGATTTCAGATTGTCATTTCCGATTCTAAATATAAAAGTAATTACCAGCACATATGACCCCCCACAACTGAATGATTTTATCATCATTCCCAGAAGTAACATCAGTACTTTTGTTTTTTCTTGTAAAAGAAAAGCCTTTACCATAACAACACCCTTATAGTCAAGTGGAAGACATTACATAGATACGAAGGAATTAAATAATTGCATCAGTGATTTCACAATATTTTCTACGTAAAAGAGAAAAAAAAATAAATACGAAAGAACGATTATTTAAGTTCTTATGTACAGTCATATAAGGCAGCTTTTGGATTTGTTTCCAAATGCATGGAAAAAAATACCTAAAAGCAGGGTCTCTGAAAACTGAGTCTCAGCTTAGTCTCTGAAAACTGCAGCAACAGCAGGCAATGTTTGTGCTACGTGTAAATCTCAATGCTGGGGGTTACATTTGTTTCCTTTTCTTATAGAATTTTTTCCCATAAGTTGCTAGGAGACTAACTACTGAGTACTTATGAGTACTTGGCCAAAACAACAGAAGTGGTCAAAAGTTGGGAAGGGGAAGATAACACTGGTTTTGGGGGGCAGGGAGAGGACGGGCTGGGGACAAGCAGGGTGTCACTTGCTCTGGGTGAGGAAGGAGGATGGTGAGGCTGTCTTGCTTGCTGTGAGAGGAGTTCACGGTCACCACGGGCTCCGGTCTTGGAAGGCTCCATCATCTGCGTGTGCCTGGGAACTCTGAGCTCGCTCCTTCTGCCCTGCTGGGAGCCGGGCCGGGCTCTATCCCGCCGCCACCGCTTTTCTTCGGCACTGCTCCTTTCTTGCTACAGTAGCCCCGCACTTCCCTGCCCTGCCGAGACATCCCACCGTGCCAGCTACCGCCGTAGAACTTCTGATTTGTCTCATCTACCAACCCGGGGTTTTCCACTGTTCCAGCTCTGCTCTTGGAGGTCCCTCAGGAGCCCCAAAATCAGACTTACCCGGGCTTTGTGAAGCAAAGCCCCTCGAGGTTCCTGGTTCTGTTTTGTTGTTGTTGTTGTTGTTGTTGTTAATGCGGCAGTTGTTGTTTGTTTGTTTTGTTTTGTTATACATACTAGTAAAGGACTGTTATTCCTGCCCCTACTACCTCTGCCTGAGAGCTCTTTAATTTTCTAAATTATAATAGTTTGGAGGGAGGGAGTTTGAATTCTCAAGGGAGGCCCTGCCCTCCCCTCCCCAGCAGATACCTGTCTTTTAAACCAAGACACTCAATAAATCAAATGTCGGTTTTTTTCATCATACCAATATCTCACTTTGCAAACTACACAGCTATTCATGAGAGACCTTTTATAATACAAGCAGCAGATTCACAAACAAGCTGGATTTCAGGGATAATGTTGCCATATGTAAACCTCACATCCGTCTCCTGCAGCGCTTTTCCTTTTTCAGCAGACCCCTTGCAGCAGGCAGGAGTTTCTGTTGGCATTATCATCCATCTTACTATTTGACCCTCTCAGCCTTGTGTGCTCTATATTGGATATCCTGTATTTGATATAGAATATAAGATGTCTCAGAAGGGAGTCAACTAGTAAGCAGACATTTATAGACTCTCCCTTTATCTAGCACGCCTGGTTGGAATTATCTAAATAATTAGTGTATTTATACAACTGTTCCTATTCTGTGATTTAATTCCTCTTGTTATAGATAAAAAGCCAAAACCAGCCGAATTAAAAATAAAAAAATAGAATTTATTGATTACAGAAATTTAAAAGGAAAAAGCACACGGTCAGCGGACAAAGTACCAAGACCCAGGACTTTGGCACTGGTGAACAGAGCAGCCCTCTCACTCGCCCTCTCTCTGTCACGAATTGGATGTGCCAGTACCCCGGTTTTTATACCCAAAATTCGCCCTTAGGCTTGAGTTCGCAATGAGAACAAAAAGTCTTTTTCTGTTGTAGATGTATTCCATAGTTGTCGAATGCTGGTCTCCGGTCCTACTGAAAGGATTGAATATGGTCCTCCTGTCCCACTGAATAGGTTTATCGGGGGTGATGATTCCTCGATTCATTTTCAGATGAGAGTCAGGGTGGGGGCTGACGAGCTTATCCTTATCAGATGATAACGATCGCGCGTTAAGTATCGATCATCAGCCACGACTTTTTCCCGTAACTCCATTGTTCCTTTAACCGCAGCTGTTCTGTGACTGTATAAGGTTTCCAGGCTCCCCACTGGAATTGCCTTCCCGTAAAGGAGCCTGAACAAAACTATGAGCTTTAGAAAATATTAGTTATATACAATAAAGGAGACCTGGCATGAATTAACACTCATAACGCTCTGCACCTGTCTATACATTATAACACTCCTCTCAATAGCCCCTTCAAGGTTTTACACGTTGTTTTTAAATGAGTATTAATAAGTGTATTGATAATGGTGATTAAATAAGTAAGAATATTTCTTCACTACTTACTACTCGGTACTGAGAAATTGTATTTTGAACAAACTTCTGGTTTATTCTAATAGGAAAATATTTCAGAATAAAGCACTCTACTGGATATCTGATTAGATCAATATTCAGAAAGATACTATGTCCCCTTTTCCCATTTCATGCCCATTTGAAAGACAAGAGAAGTTGATGGATTTTTTTTCCCAAATTCTTCTCCTTTTCCTGAGGGTAAGACCATGTGAGGGGATTAAGAGAGAAAGGATTTTCTTGAATCATCAGATCTAGTTTTCTGTTATCTCTATTACCCATATCACACACATTTTTCCACAAAGAGAAAAGTATCTAAGTTTATTTTTCACTCATATCAGTGATCATCTACTGGTTAGGAACATTGGGTTCATTTCCACTTGGAAATTATTCTTGTTCTTGTTTATTTCCAGTTGCTCTTGTATCAGCATTTAGGTCAGTTAAATGTAGTGAGGTCCTTTGGTTAGCTGCCAGGAAATGGGGTTTCCTTTCTTCTGATTCTCCTCTCCTTCTCACCCTTGTTCTTACTCCTCTTCAGAAAGGACAGATCATCACAACCACGTGCTGTGTTTTGGGTGGGACCTTATCAGTGGTTCACAGAGGGTAAATAAGACTTTTCCAGTGTCTGCTGAAAGTACTCTGCCTGGTCCAGCCACAGGCCCCGTGTTGGACTTCCCACCGTTGCATCTCAACCTGCTCGCCCTGCAGCTGCTTAGAATAACAAACTCTTGTTCCTTCTTCCTTTGTTTCCAGCTGATGAACTCCGGCCTACAGCAGGAATTTCAGCTACTTAGCGATCTTGTAATTTTGACTTCTATAATGTCATTATTTCTTTATGTCAAGGTTTAAAGTCATCCTTTTGTTCCTGTACTGTTCCTCCCTCCCAGCTGTTACCAGCAAGAACTTATCAGCATGTTTCTACTTTTTCTGCCAATCTCTAAGGTACTTCTGAGTCCCATATCCAGTACCCAAGGAATTCAGTTCTTCTTTTTTCTACTACTGATTTGTTCCACTCACCCTTTGCAGTTTGCTTATCAGACATTTCCTTAGTTATTTTATACAAGTTAACACACAAAACTCCAGCCCTATTAATCATTTCCAGCGAGGAAATGTTTTATCTAAGTCGAGGCAGATTGAAGCTATTTCACTCCCCTTTTATCAAAAATTAATTGAATCATGAGGGATAAGTATTAAGTTAGACTGACACAATCTACTGTCAGGAGATGTCAAATCTACGTTGTGTTTTATACCATTCCCCATATAGTTCCTTGCCTTTAATTATTCTTTTAGAATTATGGGATGAATATTGCCTAAGTTTCTAGTTTGACTGCATTCAGCATTTAGAATTCAAATTTGTTTATGGGAACTGGCATAATGTATTATCAAGTTAAGAATTACTGGGTTCACTTGAAAACACAATAATGTTTAATTATTTGTAAGAATTTCTGTGATGGAATGTGTCTATTTGAGCACCTATTCTGCTGAATAAACTTATTTGCTTTAAAGTACATTACAAAGTCTAAATGAGTGCCATTTTTCTGCCGTCATAACCTTCTTGATTTTCAAATTGTCTCTTTTGTTGTTGTTGATCTGCTCTTTCATTTTTATCTGATCAGTCTAAAGAATGCCTGCTTCTCTATACAGGGCAACATACAGAGAAAATCCAGGAAAATTGTACTTCACTCCTTTTCCCATGGTTCTTTATTCTACATCTGAGAAGGGACTTTCCTCATTCATATTGCAATTCTCAAAATGTTTTTAACTTGGAGAAGTACTCAAATATTAATCTACTCAAATGCATTCACACAAGCAAGCACAGATATTAACACTAGGGGAAAAAAACCAGCCAAAGATGTGTGTGAATTAATTGTAAATCCCACAGTACAATAGCACATTTGGTTTTTTAAAACTAGCAAAAAAAGCCTTTCTCATTGCCATTCTTACAAGTGTCTCTGTAATCACCTGAAGTGTTAAGCTTCACACATCAGAGAACTAGAGGATTTGACCTAGTTGCTAGATTTAAGGGAAACAAGACATACAAAGGAAGAAGCTGGAGGTTTTCAAGACAGGATGTTGCCACGGTTACAGGAATTTGCTCATGCAATCCTCTCCACCACACTTGAACTCTTCCAGAACTGCTTCATGTGCCTGCACACTGAAATAAGTGCACACACCAATGTCTTGAGAAGGTAATTTCTAGACAAAACACAAGATGCTGTGTTAAACACTGTTTTCAGCTCATTTTGTTCCTTATTCCTTATCAACCCAAACATTCTATGTCAAAAAAAAAAAAAATTAAAAAAAAAAAGTGATTGTGGTTTGAGGAAGCTATTCAATTGGCCAAGATGCTTTGGTACTATTTCTAGAATAACATCATTTGAGCAGCATCTTATACTAGACTTCATAGTAGTACTGAAGAGTTGCAGAAAAGTAAACTTACCTTTTAAGTGTGTATTCATTCATATTTCACCTATCAGTATCCAATCAAATAAAATATTTGTTATAAAAGAGTACACTGTGGAGCTCTTTTAGAGTAAGACAAATGTTAAGGTTTGAACCATGTGGAGCTTCCCTGGCCCTGCCTGGGCTTACCCCACAGGTCCCTGTCCCCTGTGGCATCCCTTGCCACTCAGCATCCTGGTTGTTGTTGGGTCCCAGTCCTGCCTGCCCCTGTGTCTTGTGTGAACCCCAAACTCACATTGCAGCAGTTTCTCTCCTGCTGCCAGATGGATTCTGGACATGAGTCACTACCTTGCTTCCTCTGGGACTGTTGGTGGATGCTGCCACTGCCACCAACCCACCCCTCCTCAGACCCTGTGGGATAGTGCCCATTGCAGAGGGAAAACCCAAGCTCCAAAGGCACCAAGGGATGACAACTCTGTGCAAAGAAAGCTCAAGTCCTGTGGGAGTGCTGTGAGAATGAGTCTTCCTCTCTCTTTCATTCCTCTAGACAGCTCTGATTTTCCAGGTTGGGGGTCAGTCCAACTAGGCACAGTCTGTGGGGAGTCTGACACAGTTTTCTGTTGGACTGTCCTTTGTGCAAGAAGAATTATGGTAGTCTATGCAGTAGATAGCCATGCAAGCCAGTGGACAGGTTTATTCTGCCTGGGGAGGTGCTTCTCTTGCCATATTACAACCACCACACCATAGCCTCTGAGCTTCCCTGGCTGTCTACAGGGCCCAGGAGAAGCCAGCAGTATGTGAAGCTAGATTGCATCTCAGAAACATCCAGATAGGTCTCTAGGTGCTGATTGCTACAGATCTTAGCACACCACAGGGTATAAGAAACTAACCTCAGTTTCCATGGATGCCCCATAAAGCATCTCGTTCCTCAGACTGTGCTTCTAGTTCTAGCTTTGCTTTGTTTTTCATGGCCAGTCATTAATTATCCCATTGATTGATGCAGAAAGCTGTGAGGATAGGTTGCTTTTGGCATCAAGCAACTTTTTTCAAAAAAATCTTCATTAAGGAAAGCTGGAGGTGTGGTTTGTCTGAGGCCCATATGGCCAGAACCAATACACCTGTTAGACCCACTAGTAAGGTTGAGACAAGAATGATCTCATGTGCTGTATTTTCAGTATGAAAATGCACCTGAGCAGAGGTCTAACATTACTTGAGCACATCTTACCGGGGTTTTTGTGAGAATACTTAGTGCACTTCCCAGCACACCTTAAGTTTTGAAGGACTCACAGAGAAAGGGAACAGAAATGGGTTCAGCCTGCTACAGGAACTCTGCCACTGTGACTGTATTTGTACACAAATGTAATCCCAACAGTCCCAGGACCGTTCAGGCATGTACATCCAAATGAAATGCAGTGTTCAGAACAGAGGCATTAAGCCGTGCCTTGCATCATGGCATACAGCCCAGTCCAGCTGGCTTTTGCACAACCTGGTCCCAGAGCCTCTGGGTTCCTGACTCCACAAGAAACTCCTAGTGACCAGCAGCAGAGCAGAAGGGCAAAACGTGAGCTGTGCATTCAGCACCCTCCCCTAAAGGCAGCTCTCCTGGTTCCCAGCCCTGCATTATTACAGAGCAGAGTTCCTGTGGGGCATAGAGGAGGGTTTCTGAATCTCTGGAGGACAAGGAGGAGGAGGAGGAGGAGGAGGAGGAGGAGGAAATGAGGAGGAGGAGATGAGTTATGCTGGAGTGAAGAGCTGGGGCAGAAGAACTCATTGTATGACCTTGAATTGCAGTGTTCACTGTGGAGGTGTTCACAGGCTCGTCACCTCTTCTTTGTTCTTGTTCCAGCTGAGCACTCAATGTTCCAATTCTCTCCTAATCAGCATCAGCCTTTGTGAGTAACACAGAAAGTTTCCCATTTTCTAGATACATCAAAATAATGCCTTGCTTTAATGTCCTTCCTGTAGAGAAACAGAGGGAGAAAGACCTTCTTCCCCCTCTGTCCCTATACTGAGCCATTTAGTGCAGCCTTATTTCTGATAATACTCAGAAAAAAATCTACCTCACTACCTTCAGAACTGAAAAACAGAACAATCAGGAATAGCGTAAAATCCATGCTGTCACCACTTTAAAAGCCCTTTAATGGACAGCTCTTAAACCCAACATCAGAACAGAGGCATGTGCAGGCAGAGAATGACTTAAGATATAGTGTGACAAGGTTACAAAACCTAGGCCCCTCCATCTCATTTGTTCTGGAGTTTATCTCCTTTGTCTTGGACTGACACAGTAACTGCAAACACCCACTGAAGAGAGATTGTCTTCTTGAAATGAGGGTCTAGTACTGTGTGACACTCAGCACTAGTAGAATCATAGCTCAAATACCCCAGATGGATAGAGAAAATACATGTCTGCTAGACGATAAATATATTTTTGCAAGCATTTCCTATTGGAAGTCTTGAAAATTATACAATATGGTTACTTAAATGCTTGGCTTAGCTACTGAGAAGAGACAACTTCAGACATAAAAAGACCGTATCAGTTTGTGGGAACTTTATTCCATAGTCTGATGGTCCTTGGGGCAGCCTAAGGGAACCTGTGCACGAAACAAGAAAACAGACAAGTAAGCAGTGATCCTGACAAATGGCATAGCCACTTATTCTAATTAACTGAATTTAATTACTGGAGTCAGACAAACTGTCTTCCTACAACCAGCCAACAAAATCAATACCAAGGATTAGTCATAACAAATTTAGTAGTGCTGCCTGTTAGGAAAGTGGCTGGATGTTTCGTATTAGAAGATCTGCTTTTGAGCTAAATATTCCTTGCACAGCTTCATCTGTCTGAACTGAAATTGTCCATATGTGATATCTAATTTTGACTTATTTTCCCAGAAAATTTTAGCAAAAATAGCATAACCATTTCCAAGAATCAAGGCAGTGAACAGGATACTGCTTAGAGATGTGACTCTCCAGGGCAATTATTTCCACCTTCTAACCCTTTACTTCAAAGAGGGTACTTAAAATGCAGTAGAAAGTGGAAGCTAGCATCAGGAACTGGAACTGTGCTTCCCATAGGGTCTAGCTAAACTCAGCTAAGCTTCACAGTCCTCAGACACTCCACCAATGCTCTGAAGTGTTTGACAGCTGAAATGCCCAGAGGTGCAGCCCTCCCTGAGGACAGTGCACCCATTTCCCTCTCTGACACAATCCAGAAAACCTCTCAACATGCAGGAGCAGTGGGAAGCTCCCCTGAACAGCTGCTGTGAGTCATTTGGGACCTACCTGGGATAAACAAAGAATTTGTATTTATTTGTACCTTAGATGGCACTCAAGCAACCCGAACGGAGGGAGCAGTCCTTTATGAATAAGGGATGTAAATCAAAATAACAAGAAATCAAAAGACTGGCCAGGTATAGCAGATTCACACCTAGGCCTGGGACAGGAAGAAGAGGAGCAGAGGAGCCAAAGGACCAAAAGCTCAAGGACTGGGCCCATGGGAACCTCATGAGGTTGAATAGGGCCAAGTGCAAAGTGCTGCACCTTGCTCAGGGCAATCACCAGCATCCAAAGAAAAGCTGGACATGAGTTGGCAAAGTGCACTGGCAGCCCAGAAAGCCACCTTTAGCCCAGGCTGCACTAAAAACAGTGTGGCCAGCAGGGTGAGGAAGGGGCTTCTAGCCCTCTACTCCGTGCTCATGAGACCCTACATGCATCCAGCTCTGGGGTCCCCGACAGAGGAAGGACATCAGCTTGCCAGAGTCCAGAGGAGGCCATGAAAACCATCAGAGGGCAGCAACACCTCTCCCAGGAAGACAAGTTGAGAGAGTTGGACTTGTTCAGCCTGGAGAGAAAGCTTTGGGGTGATGTTATAGCATCTTCCTAAAGGGGAAGGTACCTAAAGGGGGCTACAAGAGAGCGGGGGAGGAACTTTTTACAAGGACATATAGCAATAGGACAAGGGGTAATGGCTTTAAACTGAATGACAGTAGGTTTTGATTAGATATTAGGAAGAAATTCTTGACTGTGAGGGTGGTGAAGTGCTGGAACAGGTTGGCCAGAGAGAAGGTGGATGCCCCATCCCTGGAAACATTCAAGGTTGGGCTGAACAGGGCTCTGAGCAGCCTGGTTTAGTTTAAGATGTCCTTGCTCACTGCAGAGGGGTTTGGTCTAGACAATCTTTAAAGGTCCCTCTTAAACCATTCTATGATTTTATCTTGAAACAAGCACCCAGCTGGTGGCTCTAGTCTGTATTCTGTGGGGGCTCTCACACATATCAATGTCCTCTCCAAGGTGGTTTCCATGTGGACAAAATTCCCTCAGTGAAAGCCAGACAGAAACTTCAATATAGTCCAAGAGGTTCCTCAGTGCAACTAGGAACACCAGGACAAGAGGAAGAACAGGGACTGGAAGGAAGCAGAGGATATGGCACATCACTAGGCAAGAGAAAATACTGCTGTGAGTGACAGAAGAAAGATTAACATTTCTTATAAAAGCAGAATTCTAATCAATAAATATTAAAATGCCAGTAAGGCAAAATAAACACATTAATTTTATTAATCCTCTTCTCTTCTAGCCTGTGTGCTGACTATTCCTGGCCCACAACAGAAGAGGCAACCGAGCTTTATCCAACCAGGCAACGAAGCCATCAATAACCCTGTCACCACTATGCCTGAGGGAATTCTCTCCTAACCCATTTAAGTCCCAGTGATCTTAGGAGTAGCTGTCAGAGCAGACCTTGATAATCATTCTAATAATCTTTTCAGGCCACTGGGGAAAAATAAAATTGAACATTTTATTATCTGACTTGCTGTGGGTTTGGGCTTGATTTTTTTTTTTCATTTCTTATTTGAGAAATTCAGCCTTTCAAAGACTGTCTTCAAAATCTTTCTACCCATCTTGGGTGGGGCCTTCAGAGAGAAGTACAACCATGATCATACATGTTTACAGAAATGACTGTTGAACCATTTTTTATCACTTCCCTTCTGGAGAGGAACACTTCTCCATCCCAATGAGGAGAACTGATAGGAATTCTTCTTAATCAGTCCTGTATCAGGTGTTATGTTGATTTAATATTCACTAGAAGACAATTTAACCAGCTCTGGCTTACTTTACCCTGAGGTGGACAAAAAGACCTCCTATTTGCTCCACCTGGGGGAGCAATCACCTCTAAAATCATCACAGGTATTCCAGCAGGAGAGATCTGTCTTCAGCCTCAACTTATGTTGTGAAAATTCTTAGCACAAGTTTGTGTCCCAGAGCATCTGTTTGCTGCCAAAATTTAGTCCTAGTAATGCAAAAACAAACCACAAAAAAAAAAAAAAAAAAAAAAAAAAAAAAAAAAAAAAAAAAGAGAGCGAGAGAAATGAGGAAAACACAACAGGTGCTGCTGTATTTCAGTAGTTGTCAAATATTTGGGCTGGCAATGTTGGGTGGCATACAAACACTGAGAGATGAACAAAGTAATCTCCAGTCTTTATTCATACTAACATTCCCTGTAATATCTGTCTATTATGGGACAAGCTCATCTAATTTCCTGTGGCTCCTCTCCTATGAATCTGAATTCTGAAAATGCATGAAAAAACCAGCAAAAGCAATTCAAACATGAATTAAGTCATGCTTTGTAAAAAAAAGTGACATAAATTTGCATGGACAAAAAGGCCAGACACAGGGAAAGCATTGGAATGCAGCATGTAGGCAACTCTCTTAGTTTCATCTCAAAATAATTTAGCTTTAGTGTTCTTCAAAAGCAGTCATCATTGCACAATACTGAATCAGACATGCAGAGCTGTGACTGATGAGAAGTTTAGCCAGCAGTCCAGCCTGGCATTCCTGCTATTTTACTTCATCAGACAGAGCCCCTGAGGTGTCTGCTACTTGTCTATAGCAGTATGAGGACAGGCATTGTCAGACTACACCATGTCCCTTCAACTTCCCTATCTGCCCTGGTGGGAAAGGAGCCATGAAATGACCGAAACACACTTAATTCTTAGCATCTCAATTAATTCTACACAAAATAGGTTGAAAACCTGAAATCTTCTTTCAATCTATGCTAGTTATCAGATAACCTGATCTTTTTCAAGGCAGGTTTTTAGCTGACTCACATCTTGGGAAAAGCAAGGACTGTTCCACAGCCACTTTTAGGAAACTGCTGCAGTGGTTTCAGATATAGCAAAGGACTAATCCCATTTCAGACAAGTATGAGAGGGAGGGGAGAACAGAAACCCACTTTCCTCTCTTCATCTCAAATTGCAGCATTTAATGGTGTCAGTAGTGCAGTGGTCAAGTCTGGCTGAGAGCCCCTCATGTAAGTTGTTCCTTGCAAAGAAGGAAACTCAGGAGGTAAAAGCCCAGGCAGGCATCACACCTGTGATTCTCTTCCCTTGGCAGGTACATCTGGCTTTAGGGAGTGTAAGGGTCACCTTAAGGAAACTACAGCAAGCAATGTGAATAACTTTTTTTCCCTATGCTAGTTCATTTTAGATTTGTTGCCAATTTTTTTATTTGGAGCATTGTTATAACACTTTGATACAAGAAAATAATCACTGATGGGAGGCAGTAATTATCTGTTGCAGAGATCACAAGAAGCAAAGAAAGAAATGATAAAACATCAGCTGTGTCATAGCCCATTAACTTGATGCCTTCAAATTCTCCTCGACTTTCATCTCTTTTTATTTTAGTTGCTGCTTCTCATCTCTGTGTGGCCTCCTGTGGTTTTTGATCCCTTCCATTCATTCCATATATTAAACCTTAGAACTGTGTTGGGCTTTTTCCCAATGAACAATTGTCAAAAGAAAAAAAAAGGAGAAAATTATAAAAAATTGACAACTTCCAGTCACTGCATAACCTTACCTTCCAGCTTATCCTACTTTCAGCTCCAAACATCTCCTATTCATGTAAGAATCAAATAGGGAATATTTTTGTTTTCATACAGTATGTCTTCCTGGTCTTATTCCAACACTCATTTGTTGTCATCCTTGCAGAAATAAAAAATGCAGCTGTTCATTATAAGAACATGAAGCTTTAGCAGAAAAAAGCCTCATGGGGTTCATATGTCTCTGTTCCCTCTGGGCCTCGTCTCTTCCTTTCGTCCTTGGGATGAGAATACAGACAATATGGCTGTTTGAAGGACACTAAAACCTTATCTTTTCCAACCCCAAGAGGCTAAAATGATCCCAATTAATGCCATAAGGAGTCCTTCCTTGCAGATGTCTTGATGCACAGATGCTTGGCTCTCTCCATAGGACTGGTTTGCTGGTGACAGGACAGACCTGTGCGCCCTGTGCCCCACCCCTGACAGCCACCAAATAAAACCAGAGCAAGGATTTGGATATTTAAGCAGCACGTACTCTCTAACCCTGAGCCCTGTGAATAATGATAAAGTTTAGATGTCAAAGCTCTCATAGCCTGATAACTTTGTTATCATGAGCTATTTCACTTTGATAAATTGCCTTAGTGCTTCAGTGTCTCTCATGGCCAAAGCCAGCCTCCATCTAAAGACCCACCAGTTTTGGTGACACTCATGCCCAGACTTTCACAGTGTGCTAAAATCTTTGTAATATCTGGTTCCATTTATATTGAAGAGGAGATCTGGCCTCTTAATGGGTGTATCATAGTGAGACTAGAGAAAGTCTAATGAAATCCATGCTGGGATATTTCATTATCTTGCAGGCAATAAAGCCATCAAAACAAAGCCATTCATTATCTTTCCTATTAGGGAAGAAAACAAGTGATCTATATCATTTAGATTATCTCATTGTCCTCCCTGTTCAAAAATGATAGCAGCATAATGAACATTAAAAAAGGCAATGTATATTATTCACTTGTTTCTTTCCACAGTAAGAAAGCAGTGCCTTAGAAGGAAGAATAAGCTTGAGGGCTCAGCTGCATAAAAATTGCCTATTTTACAGCTCATTGCATTGTTAAGTAACATTATAGTGTAATTTGGCCTTTGGGATATAGTTTTACATAGGGTAGACTAGCACTTGCAATTTTTTTTTAATATTCTTTTCCCCCAAATATGTTACACATAACCAAATTCAGTATTTGGATTTTCAAATCTGCACTAAGTGGAAATGACTATGAGCATATATGACAGTAGGCTGCTTCTGGACTCCAATTCAAAAACGTAATTGTTTCTAAAGTGATACATTAAACACTTCAGAATTGCTCATTTCTACTGTCTATCTTTTTAAAACAGATTATAGGATCCTTATGATAAGAGCTCTGTCACATTGACAGGCCATAGGGCTGTGATTGTAGGAAGAGATTTGGGATGTTAAAAAAATACAATTATTGTAATAATTTTTGTCCTGTTTTCCTAACAAAAAAAAAATATTTCTGTGACTGTAGCATTTTTCCCTATCCTCTCCTCAGTCAGTTCTTCTAACTTTCAGGAAATTTTCAAACAAGTGCGACAAAGAAATACGGGTGTCAGAAATGTTGAATTCCTCCAAACTTCGTGGAAATAGGCTAGAAATACCTAGGTAAAAGGCAGTTATTACTGCCAAAATACACCTGGGAGTTGGGCAAGTGCATAGGCTACACTGCTACCAAAGCAAGGCTTGGTAGTGGCACTTCTGGCCTGAAGTCACAGGCAACTGCTCTGGGGCTCACCCCTCCTCTCTGATGGCAATGAGAAGGCTTAAAAAGGACATTTAATGTACTCCAAAGCACACTTCTTCCACAGCTGTCTAGAACACTGTAGACAAATAAAAATAACACCTCAGCTGCATAATTGCCATTGCTAGCATGGGAAAGACTCAGTATAGACACTGTGTTTAATGAAGATTACACTAGAAGTAGACCAACTGTGGAGTAGGTTTAGCTAGTGTTTGAATTCAACAAGGCTAGGATTTTACATCTAGGGAATGCCTTTTCACAGTTTCCATGGCATTTTTGTTTCAATGAAGCCAAATTGAGATTCTAGGCTCCTTGGCTGTGGGAAGTAAACTGAAGCCAAAATATATTGCTTAGAGGCAGAGACTGAATTCAAATGGAAATTCAGAAGAAGGTGTCATTATATTGCCCATTTCTAGATGACTAAAGAAAACAGCATATAAAAGAGCAAAATCACGTATTTTACTTTCAGACTGGATTCTCCTATGAATAAAGCAAAATCCCCAGTTGGTAGTAGGGAAAACCAGACTGTGTGAAAGCAAAAATATTCTAGATTCCCCCTAATAAGAAATTGCCCCACAATAATATGACCAGCAGACATTATTGTTTAAAAATCTTGCTTGCAATAAGATTTTTTTATTTAGTAGAAGAAATTAAAGCTAGGAAGCAAATAGTGGTATTTCATCTCAGAAGGGGAGGGGAAATTCTGGATTATATTCTGGAATTCAATTCTTAATAAACAAAAGCATTATTAAATAGTTATTAATTCAGGCAACAAAAATGGTTATCTTTTGACAGAACCTCAGTCCTGTGTTACAGATTCACTGTAATATACAAATCTTTAATTGTAAATTGGCAGTAGAAGGTCCTTTCTGGTAATTCAGCTTTAAAGCAATTAAGTTCTTAATGCCACTGTAGAATAAATTTTTCCTATCATTTTCAGCTTAGCTGAAAGGAGAAGGCCAAATGTTGCCTTTGGGCACCTGAAGCTGGACGTAAGGAATGGGGAACAAAACCTCTGCCTTGGATTTCCAGAGAGTGGACTTTGACCTGTTCAGGACACTGGTTCAGAGAGTCTTTTGGGAAATAGCCCTTAGGGGTCCATAGAGGCTGGATATACTTCAAATAAGGAAATATTGATGGCACAGGAACAGCTCATTCCTAGGTGCCGAAAAATAAGCCAGTGGGAAAAACCAGCCTTGCTAAACAGGAAGCTTTCCCTTGAACTTGAGGGAAAGAAGAGAGTTTATGGTATAAGAGAGTTTATGGTATAAGAGAGTTTATAGAAGAAGGGGCAGGCAATTCAGGAAGAGTACAAGGATGTCGTTGGGTCATGTAGAGAGAGAATTAGAAAGGCAAAAGCTCAGCTAGAACTCAATCTGGCCACTGCTGTGAAAGATAATAAAAAAGTGGTTTTATAAATACATTAAAACAAAAGGAGGGCTAAGGAAAATCTGCATCTTTTGTAGACATGTGGAGACAAACATTGTAACCAAGGGTTACAATGAAAAAGGCTGAGATGGAAGGGCTGGAAAAGGCCCTTCTTTGCCTCAGTCTTCAACAGGAAGACAGGTCATCCTCTGGGCAACTGGCCCTGTGAGCTGGTAGACAAGGATGGGGAGCAGAATAGACACCCTGCAATCCAGAGGAAGGAGTTACTGACCTGCTGAACCACTTAGGTGCTCACAGGTCTGTGGGGACAGATTGGATCCGGGGAGCTGCACACCTGTCAGCCTGTCCTCAGTGCTAGGAAGGTCATGGCTCATCTTGAGTGCCATGATGTGGTACACACAGCTCAACCAGGGGGTCAGGCCCAGCCAGCACGGCCAGCCAACACAGCCAGCATCTAGGAAAGGTAAGTCCTGCTTGACCAACCTGACCTCCTTTTATGACAGGGTGACCTGCCTGGTGGTAAGGGAAAGGCTGTGGATGTGTCTGCCTGGAGCTCAGTAAACCCTTTGGTACATCTCTCACAGCGTTTTTCTGGAGAAGCTGGCAGCCCGTGGTTTGGATGGTGGGCTCCTCGCTGGGTTAACAACTGCCTGATGGCTGGGCCCAGGGAGTGGTGGTGAATGGAGGAAAATCCAGCTCGTGGCTGGTCACCAGTGGGGTCTCTCAAGGCTCATTATTAGGGCCAGTCCTATTTAATACCCATATCAATGATCTAGATGAAGAAATCAAGTGCACCCTTGGTCAGTTGGTAGATGACACCAAGTTGTGCAGGAGGGGGTGTTGACCTGCTGGAGTATAGGAATGTTCTGCAGAGGGATATGCATTTTTGAGGTGAAGTAGTGTTTTTATTAGATCAAGATATATTGCTGGGAAAAACAAACTAAATTTCAAGTACACAAGCTCTCCTTCAGATGACCCAAAAGCTTGTCAAAATACTTCTATATAAATATTTCCATTTCATGAAGACAGTTACATCTGCCATCAAGTTTGCGTCTCCTCTAACTTCACAGTCAAAGAGTTAACCCATGTGCAAAAAGTCAGCAAAGCAGAGGGTATTAGTTCAGACAGCAGCAGATACTCATTCTTTTGTCAAGTTCATGTTCCTGAACACGACAGCAAATATTACCAGAATTTTTTAAGCCTGTACAGTAGAAATAAAAATGACATAAATCAGCAGCCTTGTAAATTAAGGCTCCTTACTGTTAAAGAACAAAACAAACAGACTGGGTAATGGTCTTTTATCTTTTTCACACATATTCTTCTCACACCATGAGACAACCAACAAATGTTGAACAAATCATCTTGGGAAAAGCAGTTTCAGAGGACTGCCACTGGCACATTTTAATTTGTACCTAGATTTTTACTTTATACAGTCATATTTTAAGCTATGATCTTGGCTGAACTTTTACATTTGCAGCACCGCAACATTATAAAAAGCACACAAGCATGACCTTTGTGTGATTCCTCTGACCCGCCCTAGTAAGCTTTCTGTTGAAAGTCTCAAATAAAACAATCCCAGGAGTTCTTCAACACACTTCTCAAATTAACAGGCAATCATGTCTTTGTTCCCCAGCGAAGTCAGAGCTGCATCACCCTGAGTAAAGAGCAGGTCATTACATGTATAGTGGCATCCCTTATTCACTTAGTTACCTGAGTAGGAAATCTCCCCGTTCATGCCCCTCGGCAGGTCTGATTCTCTCAATATTATGCTGCTCACAATATTATGCTGCTATCTAACTTCGTGCAGCCAGGAGAGCTCTGTACCTTCAGTGAGTTGGAGAGAAGTCTTTGTTGGTCAAAACCTTTCTCTCTTAAAGCTCGTGGAAAACTGAAAGGAGATCCTCTCAAGAGTGATAGCCCTGTAAGTTTGTAAACAAAAGTCTGGCAGTAAGATAACATACATAGAAAAATCTTTAAATTGTTAACCTGCTTCAAACTCAACTATACGCTAGCACTGTCCAAACTGTGTAAAGAGGGCAGTTATGCTCCCAAGACTAAACACAGAGGAAGTACATTAGCCAGCCACAAGCCTTCGAAGTCAATGTTTTTACTGTTTAAAATTTTGGATGCCTTTTAAATTTCTCAAACCTAGAGATTTAACCAAGGCATATTATTAGGCAGGTATGTTAAGAAGAGTTCAAGCTCTTCCAGGCATTGGAACTATGCTGAGAACAGTTTCCTTTTATGTGTACAGGCTTCCTGCTATCCCTTTTTGGGATAAACTAAATTAAAATCCTCGGTAGGACAGATGATGAGTTGCATATCCAGCAGAGGAAAAGATAATAAGCTAGTGCCTGAGGCTGGCACCAGCAGAAGCACAAACTGGCACAGGCTTTTACAAGGCAACAGGGACAATAACTGGATGGACGAAGCAATGATGCAGCAACTTCCATCCATAGGAGAGAAAAAAGAGGGGAGGTGCTGTCACTCTTTCCTGTTCAGTCTGTGCCACCCCAGAGAAAAGAGTTCAAGAAAAAAAGGGTTCTTGTCCAAAACCAGAAAGCCTCTTTTTTATGGCAGTGGTTTAACAAATGGGAGTCCTGTGCTCTGGCTCCTTTTCCAATGACAGTTTCTCTATTTTGGTCAGTATCTATTTAAAATTCATACACAGTCTAAAGACATGGGCTCAGGTGCTCTCCCTCCCTCCCAAGGAACCTCTCGTTGCCTCACCTGCAGAATCATATCCTTGCTGTTTTTCCAACACAGGACCAGATTTTGGGGATTTTGGCAGATGGCCCTGATATTATGAGAGCCATGAACATTGGTACTGAGAACTGGCTTTAACCATGAGGAGTGGGCAACCCCCAGAGGAGAGGGGGCCTGGCTGCTTCTGAAACTCAGAAGGAAATCAGTCATGTCTCCTACGTCCTGGGGGAGCGCTCTGGGGAACAGATTGCTATTTTTCCAGGGAGGGAGGCACTAGATAATAACTCAGATGACAGATTCTGCTGCTGCTGTATGTTGTGTGGAGCTGGTACCAGCAAGGGCAGTCAGAGATGTTTACCCAAGCACCCACGCTGGGGACACACAGGGACAGGCCCCTGGCTGGGCTTAAACAAGAAAGGGTTGCTAAATTCAAGGCTTTGGCTAACACAAAAATGGGTTTGAGGCCCAAGAGAAGAATGAATTTTGTATTCTGGGGAAGTTCAGGCTGTCCAGGGGTGAGACTGCTCAACTGAGCCCCCTAAAGCAAGGGAGCCAGATACATCTAGCTGATTAGTAACAAGTAGATGGCAGTGACTGATTCCCAGTTCAGCACCTACATCTATCAAGACCTATCAGGAACAGAATCATCTGAGCAAACATGTGTGTCTTAGCCATTTGGGTCAGGCTCTTTTTTAAGGTTCATGCCAAGAAAGAAACAATATCCACAGGTAATTCATCTGATCTGCTAAGGCTGACTGAAAAGTTCCTGGTTTGTCTGCTGAGCAAAAAAGGAGCTTGTGCTGAGTAGCTCACACATAGGCATCAATATTTAGCAGTGTAGGTGCTTATGCAAGTGTGGCCCACAAGGACTGTCTGTGATGCTGTACTTTGCAGTGTCCCATCATTCAAGCAGGACAATTACCAAGCTCCAAGACCCAGGCTCAGGTGACTCCAGGACTGTGCTGGAGTTTAGTTTCTGGTCTTATGTGAGAACATATCCCCAACAACTCAGAGCATGGTGCCTGTGTGGAACCTTGAGGAAGCTTTCAACAATTAAAAAAAAAAAAAAAAAAGGCTGATAGGAAGGTGAATACAACACCCATACAATAGCAAACAATTTTGGGTATCAGAGGGTATCTCCATGGTTTGGAAGCTTTCTGTTGGCACATGCTCACTGGATGCACATCAGAGGCATTCCGTGGCAGTGTTCTTCCCTGGGTGGGCTTGATGCCTTAAGTTTCAGCTTTCATGATTTCAGATTCTGTACTGCTTAAGAGTGTAGTTCTAAGTCTCATATTAAGTGCTAGTAAGCTCTCTTTACAGAGTAGGTAGACAAAACAAATCTTTTCCCGTTGGAAACCAAGGACAACTTTCAGGCCCAAAAGCATAAACAACGGTGGACCAAAGGGAGGAACAAGAAGGATGGGACTCCAAATCCTGAAGCTGTACTTGGACAATTAGACCCCAATATGCAAATGGACCAAAACTTATAAAAATGTAAACCCTCGGGACCTCATCGGCCATTTTGTGGTCATTTTGGGTCTGTCAGGGGTGCAGCCCTAGTCAGACTCATGTTCTTTTAATAAATATCTACTTTATTCTCTAGCTTTGTCCAGTCTCTGTTTCAGGTCAGCCTTTCCAAGGCAACAGGCTCAGAACTGAATAACACCAGGTTTTGGAATGAATCGTTGACTTTTATTTCCTCAGAAGGATCTGAGGTCTGGTGCACAACAGCTGCTGTGGGAAATCAATCACATGTAGTAAGAAGGTTTGCTCCAAAATGGAACTATTTCTCCAAATTGCAAATCTGTACTTAGGCAATGAGGACCATGTTCCAAAGGTAGAAAAAGCGATATTCAAAAAGACACCTGAGGTCATATTTTTATTGCTTAGATTGACTCTGTGGAATCTGGGTTTATTGAAGCTGCTATTGGATGAGGATATGCTATGCAGAAGCTCAGAGCAGACTATCCTAACTATTCCTTTAAGTATACGGAGTCTTGCATTATGCTTTAACCCAAGACTTGGGTCAGTCTTTAGGTTATCCAAACGATGCTACTGTGAACTTCACCAGCATCTTCCAACTTTTAAGTTTTTTTTAAAAAAAATTTCCTAAATTATTAACGGAGGGTCCATAGGAACAGAAAAGATACTCTTACCTTTCCAGGAGCACTCCTGAAACATAGAATGTTGTCCACACTTCAGGAAAAGCTGGTTTTCTAGGCTCTGATCCAAATTTGTGAGAGCATGTTACCAGGAGTCCAGTAAGGCAACCAATTTTTTCAAATTAATTAGAATGTTACAAGCAGGGCAAATATTCCATATACAAACAAATAATCAAAGTCTAAAGATTTAAGTACAGAATTTTTACAAGATGAAAGACATTTTAATAGACTTTATTCCAGCAGTAGGTCAGCTAGGTCACAGCAGGATGTTAAATCCTGCAATCCATGAGGTACTTTAAAGAGCAAGAAACCAGACAGTACTCAATATGACTTACTTTTATATGAACAACAGAACAACAGAACTGGTCTACTTCTGTGTTCCATGAAAAGTTAATTCACATTAAAAAAAAAAGTTACAAAAATGTTTACAGATAAAATCAAGACGATCAACCAGAGACTGGAAAATCAGCATTTCTGGAACAGCTATTCTGAGGGAATTCCAACTGAGGCAACATAGGCATTTTTTTGGACATCTAATAGATGCTGATGTAAATATTCTGAGCCATTTTAGGGGAGCTATACAAATATGAGCCTGCTGCACAGTAGAACATATGCAGACTCTCTTCATGTTATTATTTTAGATGAGCTCTCAATTCATTTCACCCTGTTAGCACATGGTAGTTGCCAATTCAGACACAACTGAATATCTGAAAAATCTAGACAGCACCCAATAAAGGGAGAAATATCTGAGATACTAAGTTCATTGTAATCAAAAATACAAAGGTTAAAATGTGAGAAATCCTTGAACTAAGTACCAACCATGTCAACAGTGGGGACAGGGTGAAGTGATAAGAGGAAGAGTTTGTCTGGAAGTTATCACAGAGCTAACAGCTACCAGTTCACTTTGCTAGCAGGGAAAAACTGAGCACTGTATGGGATAAAATGCCGAGGCACAGAAATACACCACAAGTCTTATGCAGATGTCCCAGGGAAGAAGCCTCCTTCTACTTGTGTGCAAGGACGAGGTGTTTTTCAGTCCTAGGTACAGAAACAACTGTATCATTTGTTAACTTCCCTGTCATGCTGAGAGAGTGAGTTTCTGCAGAATGCTGGAATAAGCCATATGTTCTCAAAGGGCAATGTTATTCTGATTGTCCCTTGCTCCACCTCGCTCCCTTTCTCAGCAGTTTTTGGTCACCTCACATAAGCGAACAGTGAAGTTGTAGGAAATGAGCTTCAGCCAGTCCCACATAGGTTTCCACAGCCCCTGCTCATTGTGCTGCTCTGGCTTTGCTGCCAGCTCAGAAGTCCTCTGGGCTGTAACCACAGTCCCTACTGTCATTGATACACACAGAGTCTGGGGAGAAACTTCCATTTGCATTGCCATGGCAGCTGTAACACAGCTCTCATGAGGAGGTTAGCTCAGGTTGGTAAGTCATTTGTTGCTTTACACTTGACTCTCCCTTGTCTCCTCCACATCATTTTGGGCAGCAAGCCCCTGCCCTTGCGATTATTGATGATCTGCCTTTTCTTTCCTGAAAATTTCCTTTAGCTTTGGGCTCCAATTCCTGCTTACACAAGTTCTTGCAGAGAACTCAACATCTACTTTTAAGGTATTGCTCAAAACTTCCAGTGTCTTCCTGGTAAGCCAGGCTTAGATGCCTCTAGGATTTCAGGAGAAGTATGCCAGAGTCTCATGAATCTCAGGTCACAGTAAGCCCAAGTACCACTCTGAATCAACAGTCACACTCTCTGATATTAATACAGCTTCAGAAAAACAGAACTTAATGGAGGACCCCCCCACAAGAACTCCCTGATGAAGAACAGTCTGTTTGGTCAAGCAAATCCTCCTTATTAGATCCAACCTTTGCAGATGTTACACACTAGCACATGAAGGTTATGTCTCCATGCTGTTAAATAAGGGGAAGAACTCTCAGCTTCAGGGCAGTACACATTAGGTGTGTTAGGCAGGTGCTGGAGGACCTCACCTACAAAGCTGACAGTGAAACAGGAATCCACGCTGCTGAGCTGCAATACCTGCCTGGAGACACTCAGTAAGATACAGTTCTGTCCACGGAATCAGTTAAATGCAATAGCTACCCTGCAGTCCCATCCAAACTTAGGTGATGCTCCCCTTTACAAACAAGAGCAGCTTCTGGTCCAACTCAACCAAGCTACCAAGCTTTCTGTGGCCCTTCACTGCACCCTCTCCAGCTGGACCATGACTCTCTTGTACTGGGCAGCCCAGAACTGGACACAGCACTCTGTGTGTGACCTCATCAGGACTAAACAGGGCAGAAGAACTGCCTTCCTCAGCCTGCTGGCAACACTAGGCAACCCAGGGTCTGGCTGGAAAAGGCTTGTTTGGCTTCTTCCACATCAGCATGCTGCTGCTTCTGTCAGCTCCAGTAAGAGATGGATCCCTTGTGGCAGAACACTGCTTTTACATGGAAGAGCACTGGCGAGGGTGCTCTTCCAGCTACACTCCAGGTTGGATGTCTTTTTGACCCTTCTTTTTTTTTGGATAAATCACAGTTTCTCACAGACAGTACAACTGGGACATGATTAAATGATGAATTCCTTCCTTAACACCACAGTTCACAATTGGCACCATGATTCTTTAGTAGATACCCAAATACTTCCAAATAACACCATTTATTGGAAATGTTTTGAAAATACATTTGCACATTACAGATAATCTTAGGAAATGCTTCACTTTTCACAAAGCAGTGGCCAGTGTCTCTCATTGGGGAAGACATACAGCAACACCAATTCTGCTGTCAGTATTTCTAAGGCACATATTCACAAACTACTTTAAGAAAGTGCGGCCATAAAAATACATTTTATGTTTCATGACAATTAAAGCTTCTCTTAGTGAAGAGACAAATTTGCTGTGTAACCTGAGATTTTCTAGAGCAATGCACAGCTCTCAAACTTGCTGTTTTACAAAGCTGTAAAAAGGAACACGGTGCTTCTTACTTTTGTGCAGATATTGACTTTTGATGAATTAAAGAAGACACTTCGCCCAAAACCAAAATTAAACACAACACTCAAAATTCAGAATTTTTCTTTATAGGAAAGTGCGTTCCAAGCATCTGCAGCCCGTGAGTTGCATAGTTCAGATTCAGCTTCTGAACCTGAGGATGCCCACCTGCTCATGGGATCCCTTACACCCCTCACACCCTAATGCTGCCTTGCACCCAGAACAGCACCTCTCACCTTCCTCTTCTGTCCCAGTGGCTCAGGCTCCAGCCTTGACTTTGCAGGGCTACCTGCAGTTGTGATGCAGTGCAATAACTTGTGATTTCTAAATTAAAACACATCATTCCATTCTACTCAGGAGTGAGTGTCATGATGATGGAGTGGTCACAGGATGCAGGAGAACAAGGGTGAGCCTTACTTAATTTGCTTCATACTTACTTACTGCAATTAACTGAGTGTGGCACAGCTGGAGCCCAGATAACACCCCAGGTTTGTGACTGGTTTTTCTACAACTCATACAAATGTTAGAACTGGAGTTTAACATATGAACGTATTTACTTTCTCTCTTACAAAATACAAATATGAAACCATCTTCTAATATCACTTCTGCAATTTTGTAGGTCAGAATTATGTTCAGTATTATCAGATTTCCAGGAGAAATAGAGCAAATGAATTTATGTGAAATCAAATCGCTTATAAAAGCAAAGTGAAAAACCTTGTACCCAACATTAATTACTATAATCACATAGAGCTGAGATCCAGCAACCATTTTTCATTTGTACATATTGAACGGCAAAGAAAAGTAAAAAAAATATATACAAGCTTAATAGGGAAAAGAATCTGAAATGGTTTTCTACTGCTCAAGAGTAAGACAATTTTCCCTCAAATGTTTTAGTGCATTCCCCACCTCATTCCCAAGAACTAAAGTGTTTTTTCTTCCTGTTCCAAGGCAAACTGAAACCAGTCAAATCTTCCTTCAAATCAAGAAAGCTGTGAACTAGTGAATTGATACATATTTGCCTGAGATCACTCTGAAATGTAGGACAAGATAATAATGATTAACAGCTAAGGTGCACAACCGTTTGGTAACTTTTGAAGAGAAACAGCATTTACACAGAACAGTTTTTGCTACAGAACAGTAAAACTGTCATCTGTAATGAGAATTATTGAACATAGTAGAGGAAGAAACAGTATGAGAACTGCAAGCAGCTTCTCTACTCTTCCATTTTCTTCTATTCAATATTGTTCTGTTCCCAAGTTTCTGTAACATAAAAAGAGGGAGAGGAAGGATAAATGTAAAAAAATCAATTATTAAAAATATTTCATCTGTAACTCAGTTTATTTCATGCTTATGTAATTGTCACTCAAACTTGTTGATTCATTTCAAAGTAGTCCAACGTAAATTCTACAATTAGGTGCATTTTATCTGCATCAAACAGCCTAAAGTGAAACCACAGAGCCAAATATAGTCTATATGTGTATCCAGCTCTGCTTAATGGGTAGAATTAACCACAAGATAAAAATAAATAAGCCAATGCCTTTCTCATTCTTTTATATCTAGATTTAGTGATTTAATCTTTTCTAGAGTAATTCTGTTGAATAACAATTGGTATCCACTAGTGACATGTTCAAACAAAATCAGCTTGGCTACTGATAACCACTTAAAAGCATCACAAAAGTACATTTATCCAAGCACTGAACAAGTCATGCTGCAACAGTAAACAGAGAACTTCCATTCATAAACTCCACTGAAGAAAGCCAGGGCTTTTCCAGAGGGACTGTCCTGTATCTTGTGTTGGTCTCAAGAAACAGAATCATTGTGATGTCTGGAGGTGGGAAGGAACCAGGAAAGAGTGAGAAGGAACATTTTGTCTACTTATTTTTTGGTTATTTTAGGACAGGCATCAGTACTGTATGTACATGTACCAGGTCATGAAATCACTTAACATTGTGTTCTTTGCTCTCATGATTTGGGGACGGGTCGTTATCTTTAACATGTTGTACAGGAGAGCAAAAAATAATCCAATTGAAAATCACAGAAGAAACCCATGCATCTAAGGACTGAACTACAATTTCTACTATCATCTGCCACTACTTTGATCAGGAGATCATCAGGCAGAAGTGCACGGTTCATATGTAGCCTTAATTGTCTGCTTGGCACAGCTGCTTAGTGTCAACACCATGTGAGACATAATCTGAGGGGAAGTTGTGCCCTCCTTACAAAAGTGCTCAGAAACACTGAGAACCTGAACAAGAGTGTCATACCAGCCCCAGCTCTGATGAATCTCCATAGGAAAAATAAAGTAAGACCAAGTTTCAAGCCCAGATCCTGCAGAGATCAGATGTCTCACAGGAAATACAACCTCCAAACTAAAAGGAAATTCATGACTACCATGTTTACAGTTGAATAAACAATCAATCCAACATCACTCTGGCAAAGCCTATGGCAAAGTTACAACGTTATAAAACCTATTTGTATCTCTATCTTGTAGATTAAATACGAGTATTTATGTTGGGATGTCTTTGTCCTACCAAGGCATCAGATGCAATTACAGGTGAGTATTAAGGCAAAATAAAAAGTAATGAAGTGATTCCAAATTGTAAACTGAAGACATAAAAAATAAAATTTGATTTTAAAATGTATTTTTAATATATCTTCAAACATTAATACAACTTGGTTTTGTGCAGCATCTTACATAAAAGATGTGCCCAAAATACTTAGCAGACTTTAACATCTCAATTTCAGAGTTAAGCAGCAGAAGAGGAAAACAATTAAATGCTACAGACAAGAAAGAAGACAAGCTCTCAGATGGGACTTGAAACAAATGGGTGAATTAAGTTAACTTCATCTCCTGTTTTAAGTCTAGAATAAATCAGTGTCATAAAGCATTATCAAAACATTTCAGTTTACCTCAATTGCATCATCCATGTCTGTGCTCTCATATAACCATTTCAGCTTGCATCAGAATAAGGAAACTCTTTTTCTGGAGAGCTGTCATCGCTTAGGTCACTGTAGCTGTCACTGTTGGAACCAATAAAAATTCAGACAGATCTAAACCAAGTATTTTATTTCAAGCCCTCCAACCCATGATGCATATGATCACCACTTTCCTCAAATGCAACTCATTTCCAGAAAACTTCTTTAGGCTCATGCTAAAAACATGGTATTTTAGAACACCTTCCTCTAAAGGAATGGGCTGAAGTTTGGAGTTTAAGATCTGATGCAAAATAATGCTCTACCTGATAAATAGTATGCTCAATTTCTTTTTGCTTGACTCCTGTATATTCATTCTGCATTTTGCTGGTGCTGCATGTCTATGATTTAGGTTAACAAGATAGATAATAGCAGGCATTCAGAGCTAAAATAAATGGAATTTCTCCCTTATGGTAAAGAAAATCATTGTTTTAACAAAAAAAAAAAGTTAGGACAACTTTATTAGCTCACAATTCTTCAATTTATACTTAAATTACAATTCTTGCTGTTCTAGTTAGAACACAAATAGTTTTCATTACACCAAGCAATATCCTGACGGTTTTTCTAGAGGTTTTATCCCGTTTTGTTGTGTCCTGAGAGAAGCAGACTGGTTTTCAGAGACCAAACTGCCATGCAAGTGATTGTTTTGTAAGTGGCAAGAACAAGGAAACAGTGAAGAACAGGAATCACCACAGTGAGTGTGAGAAAGAAATGCCCACAAACCACATTTTCAGTCAGTGTGACATCTATTGGGTCTCCAAGTTTATCTTACATCTAAGTGCACTTCACAAGTGCCTCCAGCCTCAACCCCTTCCTACTGTACTGCACTTCTACAGTCTGTTTTCCAGATATTTTAATTTTCCCAGATGAAAAGCCAGCAAAGGGAGCCCAGGGAACTGGTAAGTACTTTTGAGCAGCAGTAATTCTGGTCAGTCCTCTGACCCTTCAGAGCACAGGCCATGGTTAGCACAGTACAGGTGGGGATCTCACACCTCATTTGTGTGGGAACATCATGACAACCTTGGGCACCAACTCTGTGCCAGCCACTGACTGCACAGCTGTCTTGTCACAGCTCCCCTTCACCACACACCCCTTCATGCTCCAGACAACAGGATCCCACTCATGTCGTGTTCCCCATCTCTGGGCATCATCTCCTACTGAGACATCAAGCACATGAGCCACCCAGACAGAGCCTTATCCGTGGATGCCAGCGACTGCCTGCTGGGTATTGCTTCAAGGGAGCTGTGCAGCCCCACAGCTGGAGATCTTTGATGAGACTGCACTGGGGAACAGTGAACAAACTGCACTCAGCTACTCTGGGGCTTGTTACTGAGCATTGCTTTGTAGCCTGAATTTCACTCTCTCTTCTTGGTGAGAAGAGGAAAACCAAAGAAAGAATAGGTAAAAAAACCAGACACTTAAACAGAGTAGGACAGGAGGAATAGCACCAACAGTCACCTCAGTTAATTCCTACCTCTGTTAGGAAAGTCTCCCCCAGTTAGAGCAAGTCACTGTACCAGATTTGTGTAAAACAGCATAGATGTTCTGCCTGTACTAACATTAAGACTTTGTCTACAGAATTCTGCCCTTTCTTTGAGTGAGACACACACTGCTGATGTGGCTCTTATAATGGGTGTGTCATATCAGGCTGGTGTGAAATGCTCAATTTGATAATTTCATCAGCTGGTGATCAATTACAAAGTTCAAGTGAGGAAAGTGTTGTTAACAGTATGATCAAGCATGCCAGATGCACACAGACAAACACAACATCACCAACATTGTACTTACTTTTTTCTGAAAGTACCCATGGAAACATGGAACAAAAATTCAGTATTATTAAAACAGTTTTGCATTGTCACATCACAGCAAAATAGCAAATACTGTCCACAGAACAGAGAGTAAAACTGATTGTAGACAACTGCATAATCTTATGACAGCCTAGATTTAAGTCCAAAGTCATCAGCGAACTTTTTTTTTAATTAGCTCTGCTGCCCAGTGGCAATCACAGCCCAAAAACATGCCAGAGCTCTGCAAACAATACAGTATGGGAGTCAGATGCTTAAGTAAAAGTGCTCACCGACCAATGAGGTGAGTGGAGAACTGCCCAGCTTCATCTCTTGGAGGCAGTCAGGTGCTGATCCCCACCCAACACTCCCATCATAGGTCCTCCCCCCACTCAGTGACTCAGGTTTTAGAGGGATTTGCACACAGAAGTAGTCACATTGCCTGGATGCTTCTGTGATTTCACTGACTTACCACCCAAACTCCTTAAGCCTGTTTTCAGTTTGCTGAAGCTGAGGCTCACTTGGCCACTACCACAGGGGCTAAAACATTTACTCAGTTGATGACAATTTTGTTCCTGTTCCCACACTGCCCAATTTCAGTACAAGACTTGACACCACATCCCAGAGAAGGGCTGTCATCACCACATTCTTGACTTCTGCAGCAGCACTGCACAGTCTCCCCTACTTTAGGGCTGCTCTATGGGGTGTAAGTCAGTTTTGGCTCACAAGCAGGCCACAGGGCAAGAAAGGTAGGGGAAATACCCTGGTAAGGATCAGCCCTTGGGCTTCAGACTCAGGTAGCTGTCAGTCTCTCAGTTTCAGCTGCTTGAATGATATGTCTAAGCACATCCAGAACCTGTGGCATCATCTTAAAAAGAACAACTTGGGCCCCAAGGAAACTTGAACTTCAAGAGTTAGGCTGCCAGTGGACTTGAAAGCAAACAGGGACTCCTGAAACTTGGCGTATCTATACCTGTGTGTTAAAGCTTCAAATCAGCTCTAGTGTCAGGTTTCTAAGATGTCCTCTGATGTCAAACATATTAGTATCGTGTAATTTGAAGGAAAACTGTAGGTGGCATTAACCATAAGCAAGCCATCTTTTCTCTTTGGAATAAATGTGAACTTTGTTCCAAATTACAGTGAGTTGTACACAGATACTAAACACAAAACCCAAATGGATGCTTTGTGCTCACAGTTGATAATATTAAGTAACCTTACTTAAATCAGCTGGCTGTGAAAGCAGTGGTGATGAGAAATCAAATAACAGCTTTCCTTAATGAAATTCCTTTTCACACTGAGCCATCACTGAAAAAATACGCTTACATTTCCTTCAGCAAGTTTTCTCTCAGCTTGTGTTCAAATTAATGAGTAGTTATCTTGGGCAGAAGGCTGGCACCCACTTCATCCTATTTGTAACAATTCTTAGAACAGTGAACTCCAACAAAAAGGAGCTACTGAGCCCATCTGAGGCCACCAGTTCTAAGACCTAACCCCAACAGTTTGGTGGTTTTGTTGTTGTTTGGGGGGTTTTTTGGTTTGGTTTTGGGTTGTTGGTTTTTTTTTTTTGGTGGCATCTCAAGTATGAAGTGGTAGCCAAGGAAAAAAAACTAACAAAACTCTATGCAGTATCACTGCATCTAGTCAGTCACTTTAGTCATTATGATGAATTTTGGTCACTTGGCTCCTGTAAAATGGGTACCCTGTGAATATTGTGTTCTTCGCTTGGAAAATCCAGATCAATATGCTTTAGAAACAAAGTATTTGGCAGTTTCAGGGGAGCTTTTCTTTCATTCATTTTTAATGTACAATTGACAAAAGCTCCTTTTTCAGAAATAGAAGGAATTAAAACAGTTACTGCAGTAATGCTATGCCCTGCAAGGAGCCAAGCTAAGTGCATTTCTTCCTCAGTGCAAATTAAAGATACATGAAGCACAGATAAATTAAGTACAGGCTGCAGTTGTTTAAGTTGTTTAGCTTTTGAGGACTCAGCAAAAGGAAATCTGCAAATTATTATAATTTATTTCCCCACCCTCAAAAGCTGAATTATTAAAATTACTGTCATTAAAACATTATTTTGAATAAATGTATATTTGCACAATGGTTATAACTGCAGTCACACATATTCTTGTTACATAATTTTATGATCATTATATGGTCATAAAAATCATAGATAATTTATAGTCATAAAAATTTTATCTATCATTTAAAATGATGGTCATCATGATACAATCCTATGCTTCCATAAAACATCATTTCATTTGGGAATCCCTCAGCACAAACCCAGAACTCCCCAGTTCTGACCTGCCAGCCACCTGCACTCACATAACTGGACCTGGGATATCTTCATCTGGGATAGGCACCAGCAGTTCCCTATAATCACTGGAGAGAAACAGGCTCTGGCAGCATGTAACACATAACTGACCCACAGAACAGTTATAATGAGCTATTTGGTTCCTTAAAATGCATTTTTACTTAACAACTACAGAAGAAGACTTGAGGTGATTAGCTCAGAAGGGTTTTCACTGTAAGCATTTAACATTTAAATGACGAAGTTAACTTACATAACTAGCCATTACTAAGTACCAATATGTTTAAGAAAGGACTTCCTTTAAAACTTTTCCGCAGTTTTCTGTAAGAGCTCTGAGGGTAGCAGAGTCTTTGCTGCCCCAACCATCCCCACCTGGGACCTGCACCCCAGAAGGTCACTGGAGCCAGAGCACTTGCCTTCAGTGCCGACTGTGGTACTGACTTGTGCCAGTGAGGACACCATCCCTACCAGGACAGCTCCCCCCTGGCTCCTGGAGTGCCATCGTTCATGGAGCAGCCCCTCTTGCTGCTGTCTTGACAATCTTCAAATCACATTTCCTACAAATTGCATGTCTGGATTTGTCCAATGTCGGAAGCATGACGCTGTGCCAAATGTGTTCTTGACAGGGGACAAGGCACAGGGGACATCAGGCACCAGAACGTGTCACACAGGTTGTTTTCTGTTCTGTCCACAGGTGCTTTCCTCCACAGCTGATCTGAGAGACAGCTGGACCATGCTAATGCAGCAAGCACCGTATGGGCAAATTTTCTGAGGTTTTGGTGTTTTATTTAATGCACCATTCCTTCTTTTCTCTGGTCACTTTTGTTCCTTGTCTCTGAACACAGCTCATATGTCATCTTTCATTAATAATTTGCCCAGAACTCAAAAGAGTACTCTGTGACTAGATGGCATTGGATTGGTGCCTCGTATTAGCATATTCACTAATACTTTGAAAAAGTTTTTTTGACTGTAGTCAGGGTTGCCCACACTTACTCACCTAGGAACACCACTCATTTCCTACATTTCCTCCTTTGTACTGAGATATTTGTGTTTAAATTATTTATCTTTAGCTTCTTATCTTCCTCCAAAGATGTGATTATATTCAGCAGAGATTACTAAATTCCCTGCATATTTTTTTGTTACTTCTTTGTTCTGAATAGCGCTTTCAGCTCCTATTCAAATGACATTATTTGCAAATATAATTAATGCACTCAGGCTTACTCTTGCAGGCCATTAATAAAGGTGCTGGCTGTAGACAAAGAAGAAATAAAGCCTGCTGATGCTAAACTGGATAAGGGGAAAAAAATAAACCAAAACAAAACAAGCAACATGGCTTTATTGTACACCAGTGGTTTTGCAACCCATATTATACTGTTCCTAAAGATAAGTCAGTTTTTATTAATTTTTCCAAATGAACCTACATAAGTATCAGTAAAAGCCAACAACATTACATGCGAAGTTCCCTTCTTCATCCACTAGTTTCCTATTAAAACCCTTTGTTTTCTCTTATAAAGCAGCATATTTGTGGGTATTGTACACTTTGAGTCTCATGTAGTTTTGGTTTTCTCTGTCCCAGAAAATGAAAATGTAAACTGGCAGCCTCCCACCACATTCCTCACTTCTATATGAAATGGTGACTTCAGTATTTCCATAGAAAGGTCTGGAAAAGGTCATGATCTAAAAGCATTCACAAGGAAATGAAGTGCAGGGCTTTGATGGCTGGGCAGTCGTGCCATAAAGCACAAGAGGCTGAAACCACAAAGGCAGCTTGGGTGCCCAACCAGTACTTCAGGTAAATAAGTAACAATTAACCATTGAGTTACTCTGATCCTTCGGTCAGTTCTTGGCTGTCTCTTGGTGTATACACCAAAGTTTCTAGGAACTAAATTTCCCCCAGCAGATGCATCCCAGTCTCAAACCAGGTTTGCTCATGTCTATGTGGGCCTATGTCTGTACCAGACCAGGCCTCACAGAACTTTAAGAGACAGCTTATTCACTTTCATTTATTTAGGGCACTCTCCTGGAAGCTGTAACGCACCCTTTAATTTATTACTACCTTTGCTTACAAGCTAGGGCTTCTGTCCAGGTGTCAAATATTCTAAAATTGCACCCTAATTATGGGGCTGTTAAATGTTCTGGAGTAATAGTTTCCTGTTAAGACTCTCATGCTGAAATATGTATTTCCTTTTGTCTCAGAACTTTGTCATTCACTCTCTCTTTGGTGTTCATGGTAGCCTTGCATAGGTAATCTGCTCAGCTCGCTGATCTCCACAAATTCTCTTGCAGTTTACTTTGCTCTAGTCAACAGCACAACTACAACACGTGTGTGGTGCTGGATGAGGTGTGCAGAAAATCCCCTCCTCAGATTTCTTTCAGCCTTGCTAGGACATGCCTTAGCTTTACAACTCAATGAAATCACCAGCATGCTGGGGTTTAAAGGTTTACATTGGAAATCTTCCCACTCAGCGGGTGGGTATGTTAACATGAGTGAGTGTGCTGTAATTAACACTGCCATTCCCTCCTGAACGTTCTTCCATAGAAAATCTTCCTCTTTTAGCCTCAAAAAGCCTTCCCATTCCAGCGCTCTTTCTCAAGACACAGGGGTACTGCTTGACTACTGTGTAACTAGGTAAATAGCAAAATCTGCAATTTTATATATTAAGTTTTGGGGTGTGGATTTTTGTCTTTGCTAAATGCTTAAGATTTGGTAGGAGTTTGCTCTATGAACATGAAGAAAAAGAGTTGGGCATACATTTCAAATGATTAATTCAAGTAAGTCTAAGTGGGGCAAATTCAGTAATGGCTGAAACTTTAGGTCAGGGTTAGATATCATAGTTGTTATAATGCTAAGGGATGTAAATTAGCAGGACACATGCAGATCACTCATTTTAGCAAAAAGTAATTTTTCTTTATCTCGGAGAAATAAATAGGGTTATTTATGGGACCAAGCAGTGTAAGAAAGGATATTGGGGCCTGTGAAGTGAGATGAAGTGTGAGTCAGAGTGCTTACCAAGAGGGTAAGACCAAAGATCACTGTGATGGAAGACTCTGCCTTGCCAAGCACCACAAAAATTTGATCTGTGTATTGCACCAGCACACCTTTTAAAAGGTAGCTAACGTTGACCACTTCTAACAAGAACAGGCTAAAGTAATAAGAGTGTTTTAATCAAGCTGTAGTTTGCAGATCAGAAATTAATTCTCTTTGTATGTACATAATTGCACAACTGGGCAGAGTGAATAAAAACTGATACCCATAAAGGGTAGGGAACCAATTGTTTATGATACCCATAAAGGAGTAGGGAACCAATACAGATTGGTCTGGTCTGGCCTGGCTGTCTTCCCATTATTACTCAAACTTGAAGACAATTTCTATTTCTCTCTTAACAAACAGACCTCTTAACAAACACAACACTCAGGGGGATAAAAAAAAAAAGCTCAACCCACAGAATTAATAAGTTTGGTGTCTTGTTTAGAGAAAAAGCCAACATGCCAGGGTTGGATCTGTTGAATGTTATCATTCAGTCATTGGATCTGTTGAATGTTATCATTCAGTCATTTATGATCTTTTAAAATTTTTTCTTATTGTGCCCAAAGTTTCTCTCTGACTTCTTTACTATTGCTATTATAATGAAATTTTACCTGTTATTAATATCATTGAAGTAAACAAGAATTAGTTAGCCCTGGCTAAAAAAACACTGATACATCCAATAATCCAAAGCCTCTGTGTCCAAGAGACCAAGGACAGAGTTTTGGCTGAACCATCCAGTTCTGACCTAGATCCAAATCCTTCTGTAAGTCTAAAGGTATCCCAACTGTTTTATTTCAGCCCTGTCTCTGAAAGATAGTATTTATTGTTTAGCTATTGCAAAATTAAATCAGTGTTTTCTTTGTTGCTATCATCTCACAAGTACAACTAAGTATGAATTTCACTTCATTGCTTGATCCTCTAGCAAATCTCTTTCCCTGTGAAGCTCCTGTCAATGGAAGCTAACACAGGAGGCTGCTATCTTCATTTGAATTTATTAACAGTTTTTTACTTTTCTTCTGATTGTAATGTGGAGTTCTGGTTTTAGCCCTGATAACCTCTGAAAAGGAAGAAGTGAGGAATTGTGCTTCCTGCTTACGGGTTATCTTACACTCAGGTACATGACAGGCACATACAGACACAAGTAAATCAATACATGAAGAACTCCCCTTTCCCTCTTCTGGGAAGGATGGGATAATCTCTCCAACAATGGGACTGTCAAACTGCAGGCAAGCAACAAAGGAAGTTTACCTTGGAGACAATTTACATCCACGCTGCAGGTATGCATTCAGTGTCCCAGTTGCTGCGAGCAACAGTCCAAGGTATGGAGGTGAAGGTTTCATAGGTCTTGAGGAAAATTCTGGGTGGAACTGAACTCCCACAAAATATGGGTGATCTACAAGATAGACATCAAAGAAAATTATACAATGTAGGAAGAAGATAGTAGAAAAACTTTTAGGAAAAAAAACTTATTGAAGATTTCAGGCTAGTCCAGAAGCCAGAGCAGCACATGTGAATTTAAGGGTGAGGCAGAAGAAAACTTCTTTCCACAAAAAGCAACTGACAACAGAGGCAGAAGGTTAGTAGGGCAAACTAAGGAAAAATCATCCTATGATTCATATAAACTGAATAATAAACTTGTACCAACATGTAAGGGTGGGGCACAATTGGAAAAGTCACAAAGTTTACATTTATCATGTTACTTTCATAGTATTTTGGTTTCCAGTATCTATTTATGCACGTCTATTCTGAACAATATGCTCAAAGCAAGGACAGACCCAAAGTTAAATCAGGTTGCTGACAGCTTTGTCTAGTTAAGTTTTGAAGGTCTCTGCTGTAAGGATGAAGATTTCACAGATTCTCTAAGTAATATACTCCAGTAATGTCATATACTTTGGCTAAACTGTAGCCAAAAGCATATACTGGATGTATACACATTTCATACACTCAAGTAAAATGAACACATACTGGGACCTGACCAAGAATATTTGAGGGTGCTTACGGAGCAGGGCAATGTCACTCTGAAATTGACATATAGGTAAAAGTCTATAAAAGGCAAGTGGTCCCTGATGACTAGAAAAGGGCAGTCACCATGTCCTTCTTCAAGACAAAAGAAGGATCCAAGGAACCACAGAACATTCCTGACCTTCAGAACACGAAGGTCAGGAAGACTGGTACAACAAGCCTGAGAATAATCTGTCTTTGGATGCAGGGAGAGCACTGGCTTTCCTTAATTCTGACTTTAGCAAAGCTTTTCATATGGTTTCCTACCCTTTAAGTTGGAAGCTGTGGACTGTGGGTAGACCACAAAGTGTGTTAAAAATTGGCCAGACTTCTGGGTTCAAAGAACAGTGATTTGAAGGTAGCCCTGTGCTGAAGCAGAAGGTTGGACTGCATGACCTCCCAAATCATTCAATGACTCTACAGAGCCAAATCCCCCTGAGCTAGATTTAGGATCTTTTGGAAAAGGAGCACATTTGTCCCACATAATCAAATACATGCAGTCTTTGCAAAGTGTAAGACTTTTCCTAACCTACTCTGAATTTTCACCCCCTGTAATACACAGGTGGAGTTAGCAGTATCCCCCAAAATGATCTTGGCTGTTATGACAGCTAAATATTGTGCCTACATGTTGTTCAACAATCTATACTTTATACAGTTTTAATAGATGCAATAAGTATTACAAAAGTAAGACAATCTATACTTTATACATTTTTAATAGATGCAATAAGTATTACAAAAGTAAGACACTCACTCTCCAGTTCAATGATTTCCATCCTGTTACCTTCTGTATCATGGCCAACAAATTTCAAACCTTTCTCTTCAAAGCAGTGAGTCAATTCTGGGTTGACCTGAAACATTGAAAGCAACAATAATTGCAGTTCTGTTTATTTTTGGATTTAACAAACAGTAGCAGTTAATAGTAATGGTTTTTACATGCATACAAGAATGAAGACAATTGGGTAAGTGTGGGGAACTTCTGCTTTCTTGTTTTAACAACTCTGGCATAAATTTGTAAAAGTGGACATGTTTATTAAATAAAGAGATTAATCAGTAATTTTAAAAGTTACTATGCAACATTCAAAAATTAAAGCCAGGGTCCCTTCTGCTTGCTGCCCTCCTGAATCCAAGCAGCCTGCATTCCCCCTTTTGTAAATGGCCCACTAGATGTAAACTGACCTGATGCAGCTCTTCCTTCAAAATGAGGAGCTCTGCAGTGAGCTGTCTCATTTCCTTGATGATGTTTTAACCACTCAGTTAATATCAAAACTTTGAGCAGATTTACCACCTTCACGTTCTCCTCCTTTTTAAGGAAGGTTAATATTGCCTGAATCAGTTACAGCAGGCACATATCTGATCGTTCAGGCCCCTTTAGAGACACTGATGGAGTCAGATCCCCTTTGAATTACCTCAGAGATAACTCCAGGAGTCCACCTCGTGTGTGTCTCCTTGAATGAGTGTTTTGGAAGTATTCAGGCACCTTATCTCAGATGTTTGCACACAGAGGACCCATACAAAGGACAGTGCTTACCTCATATCGATGCCTGTGTCGCTCCTCTACAAACATTTCATCACCATAAAGCTTCCCTGAACATACAACAAAAGAGAAATTAAAGCCCACGTGTTGCTTTAATAGTTGCTATAATTACTCCTTGTAATTTAAACCTCAAAAAAGTCACATTTAACACAAGTTAAACATAACAAGACATTATTCATCTCACTGTGTTTTTTGTTCTTCCTGAGTGATGACTAGTTTCTTTTAATTTACTGTTACCTGAGTTTATTCAGGATTCATATTCAACATTCCTTGGCTAGGAATAGCTTAGGCAGACCAGAATCTAAACACACTTTAACTAATTTAAATTGTAAAGCTCAAAAGAAAAAAAAAAGTCTGAGTGAACCAGCAACATAAAATCCCTTCAGGGTTTTACAACAGTTGCACACAAAAGATGCAGGCAAGGAACCCTTTTAGCAGCATCTGTTCCATTTTAATAGATTATGCATGGCACCTGGCATAGTAACTCCAAAGAACAAAGAGAGAATATTGCTTTTCTGTTTTCCTGATCTCATTACCCAGATGACTCTTGCAGTCTTCTGTGCATCATCTTGAACATTCCACATTTCACAGCAACAAGGAGTGAGTTAGAGGTACGCAGTAAACCAGATTTTAATCATATCACTTATTTATAATCATGGCTCAAACTCTGCTCTCAATTTACACCAAGGTCATGAGAATTACTGTCTTGCTAGGGGGTTGGTACATGAAATAAACTGCTAAGGACATCTTCAAAAATTGTAGAATAATAGTACTGTCATTTTACAAAAAATGTTGTATGTCTTAATTTTAAGGGACCACCTTTTCAAAACTATTATTTCCATCCAAGTTGTAAAGCATAAGAAATCAGATTTCCTGATTAAACTACCATAACTTTTTAGGATGCTTTCTAACGATCTAAACAGATCTAAACTCTTAATATTGGTCAGGAGTTACAACACAGGTTAATTTTTATTAACTTTTCCAAGAAGTGTTTAGGTCACACAGCTACTTGTACATTGTGATGTGCATATCTGTATCACATGTAGGCAAAGCATCACCCAGGCTAGTTAGATCACTAGTATGGCCGTCTCTAGAACTGCAGATTTTTCATTAAATGTGCAAATAGTATCACACTTTGGTCTCCTGCTGATGTAATGTCATTTTTAAATACTCAGAAGGACACATTCCTTAACATAGCTTTAACATAGGTAAATAGAGAATACCTCAGATCAATATCAGGGGCAGGGCAATATAAGAAATTAACACATATTTAGTCAATGGACAAAAAACTACTTTTTATACCTTTGCAGCATCATTTATATTACTACAGTATAATGGGCTGATTAATAGGAGACAAGTATTACTGCAATTTTAAAATACACATAGATCGAATTAAATTTTTTTTCTATATTCTGGTTCCTTTTACTTTGTTATCTAAAGCATCCTGTTACAGCAAATATTTTTCCTTTCCTATAACAGATACTTTGCTTTCCCAAAACAAGACTGTTTCCAGGGCCAGGCCAGAAAATAGGAAGAAAACACTCTGACCTTCCCAAGAACATAATGAATTAAACTGCCATGAAATGAATTTCTGTTTTCTCAATATTTTACTCATTGTTTTTTAAAAAGCATTGGACCCTCAGTGACAGTTTCACTGGCAGTTACAGATGTCTCTCATTTCTTTTTTACACTCCAGTTCTCAGTAAATATAAATAACAGGATCAGAGTGAATGAGCTCAGGGAAGCTGCCACCTAACTGTTTGCTTAATATTATAGCTTTTTTGATTGTCCATGTTACAAAACTCTTATCCAAGAGGCAAAGTCATAAAAGCAGAAAAATAACTTACTCAAAATGGAATTTTCAGTTTTAAAAACAGTCCTCCTCTTCCCCAGTCTCATTGTTCCTCCCATATCTCCAGGATTGTGTTCTGGCATGTCAATAACCTGTAGAGGAAAGTTGTTCAGACACTGTTTCATTCAACAAATAAAAAAATTCTAAAACAAACAATTGCCCAGCAAGTTGCATAGATTTATAAATGGTAACTTTACATATTTTACCTCCAACCATTCCCAATCATTATTTCCCTTTTGTTTTTCTAATGTTTTGTTCTTCAATACTGCATTGTAATAGACGAACAATGTTAGCTAGTTTGTGACAAATATTTTCATTTAATATTAAGATTAACAAAAGCAACTTATTACTTGCTTATTTAATTGTTTTGGGGTGGAAGAAAACCACCTTTCTTTTAAAAATTATACCAAAATGTTACCAACAGGATCTCTGCCCAAAAGCTATTCTTTGTTCTAAGACAGTACACAGATTTTTACAAATTCAAATTCACAGACCAAGGAAGTGCACCAAGTGATAAAGACACCATCTCTGGAAAATCAAAGTCCCTGAACGTCACAGAGGCTGAAAGATTATCCCAGGTAAATAGTCCTGTACACTAGGCCATTTCTTATCTTGCTCTTTCTTATGCTAAGAGGCAGAAACAGCTGTGTTATCAGGTGAGAAGACAATCTCTTTCTTGGGAAGTAGGAAGAGGGGAAGGGCAGGCAGCAGCAGAGAGAAGAGAGGACACCTGCAGCGAGATGATAATGTTGTAAAAGCAGAGTATGAGAACAGGTGACTCCAGGATGTGTGTGCTATTTCACATTATAGATACAACTAATTTATCACAGGAAATTGAAAATCATTCCCACCCTTTCACCTCTCCTAAAGGGTTTCTCAGATTGCTGAAGAGTTCACAAAATACTGGGTTGCCTTGTAGGAAGAATATGTAACATAAAATTTTAAGACAAGGATATACAAATACTGGGTTTGAGGACTGAGGCAGATGGGTCAAATTGCTGCTACATGGGTCAAGTGAAACCCAGGATGGAGGGATTCAGGGCATGTGAGAAACCACAACTTAGTGGAAGGAGTGTGCTTAGTTTTGCTCAGTTTGAAAAATCCTGCAGGGTCTCACAATCCAGTTCAGAGGAAATCTGTCTAAGAGAGGTAAAACAGTTCAAAACTGTAGA
>WAAE01003239.1:0-64058 GCA_013400495.1 Nicator chloris
ATATATATATATATATAATGTCAAATAGGGTTTAGAAGGTAGGAACTTCAATTGGATTAGTGTTAGTGCACATGGATCTGAAATGCATAAAAATATCCTAGCAATACAAAGAGTACAGGTAAAAACGTGAAACAAAGGGGCCACTGGTCTCCAGCACCACCAAGGGAATGGAAATTATCAGCCCCTCTTCAGAAGGAGGGGCTGGCTGCTGTGCCCGAATGCTGTCCCTTCCAGGAGCCCCTGGTATGATCAGAGCAGGACCACACTGGTATTTTGAGCAGTAGGAGGTTCCCCTGACAGGGAGCAGGTGATCCTCAGGTTGACCTGAACTCTGTTGAGGTCGAGATTAAGGCAGAGCTGGCCTTGGATTTGTACAGTTTAAACTCTCTTTCAACTCTAACACAAGGAAACAACATGTTCTCAGAAGTGATTAAAATTCAGGCTGTATTTCTGACACTGTTGGTTCTCATTTCCTGGCTAAATTATATCACAAGGAAATAAAGTCCAGCTTACCTGCATTCACCTGTGGGCACAAGAGGATAAAGTAGCCTTCATGTCTGCCTTAATATACTGCATAGTGCTCCTGGCAGTGGGAGATGTCTGCTGCCTTCCCACCTAGAGGAGTCTATATTTCAGCATGAGTGTAGTGATCCATGTGCTGTTATTATCACACCATATAAAGAAATCTCTAAAACACCTTGGGGTCCATCTCTGCTGGATGAAAGACATTATAAAATGAAAAGTATGTTCCTAACAGTTTGCAGTAGAATATTGCATTTGCCTCATTGGGCTGTGGTGATGGATTAAGGGGAACTGTTGCCCTCAAGAAGAAAAGGCCTGAGTGAGTTATGTACTCCATTTTCAATGCTTTCAGAGCATACATATATTAGAAGGAGTTTCAGCATATTCTGGCAAAAAGCTGAAAGTCACAGGGAGGTGACCAGCCTTTGATAATAGCTCATTAACACTATTTGTCATACTTAGAACTCTAAAGTACACACAGAAATGGCAACTCACTGCTGGGAAGAGGGGAAAACAGAGAAGCAATGTAAGAAATGAAAAATATTTTTAAACGTAGTTGATTGAATGAAACCTTGAAGAAAATTATCCTTCTGAATAAGTCATATGCTTTAGACACATCTTTAAGTGACTAAACAGGAGGTCACAGTTTGAGCAGGGGGGCAGAACTAAGAACACAACACTATCTTTAGCCTTACAGCCTTTAACTTTTTTCCCAGCTGACAAAAGTGAATTTTTTTTATGGAATAAAGCTTCCTGTGGGACTATACTAGCTGCAGTAAAACTTTCAAGGGGGAGTTTCCCTAAGAGAAATAAATGGAGGAAGGTTTGTTGGTGGGCAGATAGTAGACTTGGGAGGTGGGAGAGTTTGGTTTGGCAGTTTTGTTCAAATTCAGAAAAAGTCAGAACATCCCAGATGAGTTTCAGAAATACTTTAGTCTCCTTATCTCATTAAAAGAAGTCAAAATTCTTGGGTTTACTCCAGCCTGGAGCAGAGGATGTTTTTGTGACCTCAGCATGTTCTCCAGAGCAGGAAAACAAGTTTCCTGTTCTACATTACTCTTCCCAGGGCTGATGATTCTGAGGTGGAGACACAGTCATATCACAATTTTATATATGTATATATATATATATATATAATATCAAAGAGTTCATAACAGGGCTTGGGTTTAATTAATATTAGACTTTTTTATCTGTAGCTACCTATCAACTTTATTTTTTGGGAATGAGAACAACTGAAATGTGGCTTTGCTGAGGACAGGGAAGTGCTTCAGAAGGCATTGAGCTAGCAGCTGGATTGAACAGGGGTTGATCTGGGTCCCAGATTCTGTTATCTGGGGAGGAAGTGTCCTTCAGAAAACTCCATGCACATCCCTGGCATAGCTGTCTGCTAAGACTGTGAGTGGAAGAAAGTAGGGTCATGAATTTTTCTTGTTCTTTTCCATCCCTGTAGAGGAAGGAAAAGGTCCTTCCCCCACTGTCCGTTCTGTGGCACTGGCAGGCAACAAAGTGGGAGTGAGAAATGTTTTAAATCTTCTAATATCCCCATCCGGCCATGTAGATCAAATTAGAAGTTGTCCTGTCCAGGGGGAAAAAAAAAAAGGCTTAGTGAATTAAATATTGAACAGTGTAATTTGTTCCCCTGAGGCATGTCTTTGCAGGTTTATGTTCAATAATTATTTGTCAGTTGGTTTTCTCTCATTTTCAATATGTTCTAGAACTTTCATTTTTTAGTCTTAACCCCCAGCCTATCCATCATCCTCCAGATCCATGTGGTATATACGTTGTTTAATTTTCACTTGTGTCTTCTCTTCCTCTACTTTTGACTCGTATTGATTTTTGTAACATTCAGTTAATATTTCAGTGCATTATTAGTTTGTGTGACATTTTACAATCCATGCAGTTAAATTACTGTGGGCCTCCTGAAATTACTGGGCAGGTAAGTCAAATAATTGAATTAACTTTCAAAGGGGAAACTGGCAGAGAAACAACACAGAAGCTTTTGACTCTGTTGATATAATTACTTTTCCATCTCCAAAATACCAGAAAGAAAAGGGTTAGTTTTGGTTTTAACTTTATTTAAGTAACTTAAGTTCATACATATTCTAAAGATATCTACTACACATTAACTGCTTATTTAGCTGTCATCATGACGGAAAATTCATCCTTAATGTATTTCTGTCCAGGTAAGAAAGTCATATATTGTGTTAGTTCACTGATTTAGGGTCTCCTCATGCTGGATCAAAACATTTCCCTCTGGACTTTTGCCAGCTGACCCTCTGCTGACAAAGCACTGGATTATTTGTGTGTCCATGGGGAGAAAGAAACAAGTAAAGACTAGTGGAGATTTTAATTACAAATATGGCATAGCAGAGATAATCATACAGAACAGAAAATTTAATCTCTTGGGTTTTGTGTTGTGAATTAGCAGTTATTAAATAATGTTTTTAGACCTGTGGCACAGAAACATGCTACCTGTAACACACTCACCCTTCACTGGATATGAGTATAGGACATAAACATTTTATATGTAATACTAAGAAAGTATTTGTCTTAAGATAAATCATTCTAAACATTCTATTGAATATTTATTTCTCACTTTGGAAGAGCTTGACTCAATTTTTATGACATATCTTACACAAACAACATATAAAATTTTATTATATACTAGTTCTGTACACATACAAGAAATAGTTATGTATGAATGCTTGAAGGAGAAGGATTTTTGCTTCCAGAGCCAAAAAGCTGGCATTTTTTCCCTTTTGCCAATAGATGGCAATATGCTATAAACATGTGGAATCACATAGCCCAAATTTAAAACCCCATTTTTATCAAGAAGTTTTTTTTAAACATTGATCGATCTGCAAAGATACCAAATTCAGTAAAATCAAGACAAAATAAGTTTCTTTTTTTGTCTTCTAATTGTACATCTCTGTCGTGGTTAAAGCCCAGCTGACAACTCAGCCCCACGCAGCTGCTCACTCACTCTCTCCTGCTGGGATCAGGGAGAGAATTGGAAGTGTAAAAGGGAAAAAACTCAAGGATTGAGGTAAAGATGGATAGTTTAATAGGTAAAACAAAAAGCTGCCTGCACAATCAAAGCAAAACTAGGAATTCAATCACAACTTCCCATGTTCAGCCATGCGGGGAGAGCAGGGCTCCATGACACACAACAGGGCCTTGGGAAGACAGACACCATCACTCTGAATGTCCCCTATTCTTCCTCCTGTCCCCAGCTCTACGTGTTGAGCATGAGACCAGATGGTCTGGGATATCCCTTGGGTCAGTTGGGGTCACTGTCCCAGCTGTGTCCCCTCCAACTCCCTGTGCAGCCCCACCATCCTTCCTGGTGGGTAGGGTGAGGTGAGGAGCAGCAAGGCCTTGGCTCTGCTAAGGACAGCTCTGTACTATAATGTAACCACTGAAAATATTATGGAACTTGTAAGGACATTACAGCAAAGTTGGTATTAAAATTGATAGAGTGATGTGAGAAAAGATATAAAATTATGGCTGAGGGATGGAAGAGATGAATAGAGGTAGAGGGGGTTTTAGTTCTTAGCAAGATCTACCCTGATAAAATGAGCAAGATTGTTGAAATCCAAGGATGGGTATTAAATTAGCATTTACTGAATGGTTGAACATGCTGAATGTTAAAAAGGCAGCTGTATTTCCTCTTCCTCAGGTGTGACCTTTGCCAGTCCTTCAGCTTTGCTCCAGCATCACTACTTGATTGTATTTTTTTGTATGGGCTTCAGGGGAAAACGAGACAAAAGCTTTACACACACTATGACTTTTCCATGGCACTGGAAATCTGCTAGAGAATGCACAGCAGCTTTTCTGCATCCATGGAGAAATAGGAGTTGTACAAGCTTATTGGAGTAGACACTGAGCTGCATCAGGGAACTGAATCTTTGGGTATTAAAATGGTGTCTTCTGTTATACTTTGTCTTGTTAAAAACAATATAGATAGCAGATTTGTTAAATGAAAGGCCAAAATAGTTAAAGAACAGAACTAATATGTCCAATGGAAACCACCTGCACTACACCAGCACTCATATTTTTTTAATGAAAAAAGAAACTACAATAGGGTAGAATGAATGTGATATTAACCTAAATAATCAGGCAATATCTTAGTTTTTGGAGGCAACAAATCATGAGATGAAAGTAACCTTTACTTCCCCTTACATTAGGAATTAACCCCTAAACACATGATACATTGTATTTTTTCAGTAAGAGTGCTTGTTTTAGTTGCAACTCTGGATTTCAAAGGATCTGTATCTGCTTGGTTTGAGAGGTTTTTATAGTTGGAAGAGCTAAAAAAAATCAATATTTGTATGCTTATTTGGAAGTATGTGATCTGAAAAGTACAAATTTAACTTAAAAAGCCCACAGTCAGTTGAAAGAATTGATCGTCAACACCTGTTGATTGTTTCTTCCAAATAAAATTTGCCACAGTTTAAAGGTTTTAAAAAGGTTTTTTTTTCTAAACAGTATGCACTGAAAAGAAGATAAAATCTATTGTGTGAAGAGCAAGACTCGACTCTTTTTACTTTGCAAGCTGTCACTAGAATTCAGAGACTACAGATTTGGGATTCAGCTGACAGGCTTGGTAATGGTGCATAACATGATATAAAGGAAAAGGAAGCTCTCTGTAGTTGTAACACATCAACTTTACAGAGCAGTCAGCTAGAGGTATTCTGGCAATTTTTGACAGGTCCAAGGTTTTGGAGCAGACTCATTAAAAAAAAAAAAATTAGTATTCAAAGCTGCTTTGAAATTATTGCAAATATTTGGACATGGAAAACTGAAATGGATGCTAGAGTTTGGTGATATATTAGCATATATTGCTATCATAATTGTTGATTCAATTAATTTCAGTAAATACAAAATATTAGATATTATTATGAAGAACACATTTTCACATTTTTCAACTTTAAAAAGTCCAGATTTTTCATTTTTTACATCTTCAGTTCAAAATGTATTATTTGAAAGTATTACAAATACTCTTCAGTATATATCACTGTAATCTTTAATTTATAGGTGGGACCAAGAAAAATTACTTTGAACTCTCCAATTGAAAACAAATCCACTTCTTTAATTTATTACATTTTTGAGCAAACAGTAATTTAACTGTAAATACATCCAACAGTAATCCCTTTCTCATCTTACAGTTGCAAAAAAAAAAAAATCCTGTTGAGCTAATTGCCTGTTATTTAGTCTAGTAATATTACATATGATTCTTTGTTTGCCCTAAATCCACTCATCTGTGATTTTGCTCCCTGAAACAATACAGCTTTGCACATCACCATAACCTCAAGGGATAGAGAGATTAGTTATATGCAGAACACCTGCATCTCTGCCTGTGTTTTTATGAAATTTTTGCAGGTGCTGAACTGAATGTGTGAAATGACTCCAACACATCCAAACAGTGAACAGTGTTGTTAAACTGGGATTTTTCCAGGAGGCTTGAAAATAAGTACAGTCCAAAAAGGCTTTGGTTTGTCTGTTGCTGTTCATCTTCTTGGGTCCATAAAGCCCAGACATGCTGATTCCTGGGGAAGGTGATTTCTACTCTCCAGATTGCTGGGCTTTGACATGTAGGCAGAAAGTGACACAAGCCTGTGGAACACAATAGGTTTCATCCTGCATTCTCAACTTCTTCCTCAGTTGCATGAACTCTGGGCCAGCTGTGGAAGGTGGAGAGGAGAAAAAAAGGAAAAGAGAAACATGGTGAACCTGTAGATAGTCATAAATTGTGCACTATGCTCTCTTGGTAAGTTGAGAGACAAACCAGATAGAAGAGATGGGAATCCTTCCAGTATGGAACTTCATATATTTTTCAAGTTTGAGACTTGCAAGGTGGCCTGATTCCAATGAGCAAATCACTAAAACTTATTTCCTTGTGGGAATATTTGCATGCCTAAAGTTAAGCAGTATTAAATGCTGTGCTGCATTAGGTAGTGTAGAAGTGAATGAAATTGCTTTCAAAAGCAATCACAATCCCAAGAATCAATCACAGCACATGGTATTTCTGTGATTCTTGTAGCAAAAATGCTGTGCACCAGTGGATGTCACTGTGTGCACCAAAGCAGAGTAGATTAATGATGCTGCAGATGAATCCTTGCAGAGGAGGCATGGGAAAAAATATCCATTTGTGATTCAAATAAGTACTCTTTCTATGCATTAACAGATAGGAATATATTTCTGTTGAGAGTCTAACACCCTCAGTGCAGCCCCACAAAACAACCACAACAATTTAGCTTGAATGTTTTTCCAGTGAATTTTATCATCCAAAGTCTTGTACCTCCAGTTATTTTCTATCTAGAACAATCAAAATAAATACACCCCCCCCCAATTTATATCTAACTCCAGTGAAAAATATTGCTGTGTTCATAAAGTTTCTGGTTGTCTTGCTATAAGTAGGATAGTCGAAAAATTTGGAAATCCCTGAAGCATCATTTCATACCCAGCACAGAAATTTTATTTATGTAGATAAATAGCACTCTTTTAATGTGTTAAATCTGTTAGAATGAAATCAGTATGGTTTCAGTATTTGTAATGTGAGCATTTCAGAATCATAAGTACCAATTTATGCAAATAGTTCCCAAACTCATCAGTTTTGCCTACCTTATTATTGATATCTATCTTCATTGAAGCTATGTACTGAGTGCACTTCTTTAAGACTGACAAGCCAAAGGCTGCTCCTTCTCCCTGGGAATTGCCATCTTCTTTACAATGCAAAAGCCAGTAAATGAGCTTTTTACAGTAAGTCAACTCTCTCTCCTTTTCACCACCAATGAGGGATATATATTCTTTTTTAATTTTACTCTACAAATCCTACTTAAAGAGACACGAGAAGATCCCTTACAATGAAAAAATTTGCACATTTGTCCCTCTGCAGAGCAATGTATTTGTTTCTCAGTATCCTTGCTAAATGTTAAGATACTAGCATTGACCTTGTAGTTAAACCCTGCATGGAAAGTTGTGCATAAACTTTTTTTAATGTCTACTGCAAAGAAATGTTATTTCTCTCCGTTGCCTCTGATTTTTTTTCCTACAGCATATTATAATGCATCTGTTATATAGTGATACTTAAAGGTAAAACAAAGCAAAGTTGTTTATATAAAATATTCTGGCTACAACTGCTGGATGAGGGAGTTATACTCACAGACTTGGTATTTGTCCAAGCTTTGCTAGAGCCTTTCTGTGTAGGTTTCTTTCTAGATCACTTAATGTATGGTCACACGTGACATTTTAAAGGACCGTTCAGTTTCTTGGCCTATCTCAGAAAAGGATTTCTGTTTAATTGTTATTAAAAAATACTTTAGTGTAGGTGGATAATGCAAACCAGGCTTTCTATTGTAAGACAGGCCCCTCCCTACCTTAAAAAAACCTCACTCCTGTTCTTGTTTGTCACGTGTGTTCTGTACACTGCTCAAAATATATGACTATTTCTGTGGCTGCATAGTGACACACCAGCAGCTAGAGTTGGAGTAATGTATTTGAGCTTGATTTTTTCACATGTTATAAATACAGGGAGAAATGTTCAAAAACTCCTTTATTTTTAACTCACTGCTCAAGCCCTAGGCACAAGCTCTTGCTGTTACTCTGACCACATTGGAAACACTGTAAAGCACTGCAAAGAGTGACTTTGTGGATTTGATGCAGAACTAAACTTTGTCTTAATCTGTGAAGTGTTTTTGAGAACACACCCCAAGACAACCACACCATTATTCGGCTGGCTTGCTGCTGTTGTGATTTATGGCCTGCAGTCAGAGATCCGTTCAGATACCCTGATGTGCCAGGTGAGCACAGAGGCTGAAGTGCCAGTGGCTGAGGAGATGCTGATCTATTTTGCATGTCCCTTCTTTAGACAGGAATAACTATTCCCAAGGATTTAAACAGCTTTTCAGATTGCAGTGAAAAAAAGGGAGTTTAGGTCTCTGTGGTAGCAGGAAGGAGCACAGAGCACAAGATTTGAGATTCAGAATACAACTTCTCTTGGATAATATTTTATAGATGTAGATCATGTGAATATTTAGTTTATTTCACTTATTTTCAGCCTTTCAATACATAGTGAAGCTAATTCTCTCAGTCATGATATTTGTAGGAGTTATCTACTCTGATGTCTCAGATTTCCTTCCTGCTGCTGTTCCCCCTCCACCTTTCAGGAGCAGTTCTGCTACAGATAGTGTGCCTATAAATTTCTATATCATGGCCCTAGGGATGGATACAGGCTCTAAGCCCTAAGTAGGACATAGCCTTGAGCAAGAGAAAACAGCTGCTCTTCACCAGGATTTTTAATGGTAGATATACAGCTGGATGTCTTCAGCTGTTCTGCAGCCTTGCAGGAAGCTGTCTGCAGGCTTAGACACTCTCATTGGCATAGGGCACGTGTTCTCCTTTTCAATTTTATTTTCCAAACCCCTAGGCTTATAGGCTCAGTTTTGTCTAAATTAAAATAAAAATAGACCTGTTTCTGCTGTGCATACACATTATAGGTCAGTGGGCTGAGATTTGGGAAAACTGATAATCAGGGATTTCACTAGTTTGTCTTGGAAACGGCAAGGAAAGTGTCTACAGAAGAGGTGACGTTTTTCATATGAAGCAATCTTTCCCTATCCCTAGCATATGCATATGTGCAAATCCCAAGAAGGAACTGAACTCAGAAGCTGAATTTTTTAATTTTTTTTTTTTTCTCCCAATGACTTGTTTTTTTCTTTCTATACAGTGACTTAAAACTTTGGAACTTTGGAAATCCATGAGCTGTCTGTACAGAGTTGTCTTGGGTTGCAATGTGTAGCCAAAAGGTGTATTCTATTTCCCATCTGTTGAGACTGGCTGGGGAGGTGTTTTCCTTTGTCTCTTGTATAACCCATTCCTCATAACTCTGGGTGGGGGGAAGGAGGGGCCAGGTGTCCTCTGTTAATGGCCCAGCTGTTAAAGCCAGGTGGAGCATTGTCCTTTATCTCTCCCACAACCCATCCTCCCTCCAGTAGATCTCTTCTGTGAATGGGCCAGTGAGGCTCACTGCATGACTGATAAAATTACATCATTCCATTGTGGGATGCTCCACCCAGCAGGAGGAGCCAAGCATTCCTACCTGGATAAAAGCTGAGATTCAGAACACCAGGACAGCCTGTTTCCACTGCACTCCCAGAGGAAGACCAGACTCATCTCACTGGACCTTCAGAAGAAATCTACACCCTTCTACTGGATCATCTCTGTTCCAACAGAACCACATCTGTCACTCCAGGAGGACTTAATTGGACTGCTACCGATACCCTGATCAACAGGGTATCAGGTTGTATTCTGACTCTGTCAGTGTTTTCTTTCGTTTGCTTTGTTTTTTTTACTATTCCTACTAAAGAACTGTTATTCCTATTCCCACACCTTTGCTTGAAAGCCCCTTAATTTCAAAATTATAATAATTCGGAGGGAGGATGTTTACATTCTCCATTCCAAGGGAGGCTCTGGTTTCCCCTGGCAGATATCTGTTTTTCAAACCAAGATATGAGTTTTGTATCAAATTTTGGCTGTCTTTACTAATATTAATAAGACATTTATCTGAATGAACAAAACCTTTCTATTTCACACTCATGGGTACATGTGAGCTCAAATATAGAAGAAGCTTTCAGATACTTTGGCAGTAGCTTTCATTGGGCTCCCATATTGTACTATGCTGTTGTTCTGAGCAGCTGAATACACAAGAAAACACCCATAAGAGTCATTTTATAGCCTCAGTGGTGGTAATTCCTATAAATCAAGTCTAACGCACACGGTCTTAAAATTCAAATAACCTCCCAGGGACTGTCTGTTTTCTACTAAGATGGTAGGATTACAGAGGGATTGGCTTAGTGAACATTTAATTTTCATAGAATCAGAGAATTATAGAATGGTTTGTGCTGGGAGGGACCTTCAAAGATCATCTAATCCTATGCCTTTGCCATCATCTTCAAATCAAGTTTCTCAAAGCCCTGTCCAACTTAACTGTGAGTGTTTCCAAGGTATCTACCACCTTCCTGGCCAACCTGCTCCGCCCTCATGACAAAAACTTCTTCCTTATATCTAGTCTGAATCTATTCCCTTTCAATATAAAACCATTACACCTTGTCCTATCAGAACAGGCACTGCTAAAAAGTTTGTCTCCATCTTTCTTAGAGGCTCCCCTTATGCATAGAAAGGTTACAATTAGGTCTCTCTGGAGCCTTCTCCAGGCAGAACAACCCTCAGATTTTCTCCACAGGAGATGTGTTTCATCCATCTGATCATCTTGGTGGACTCCTCAGGACTGCTCCAACAGATCCATGTCCTTCCTATGCTGTGACCCCAGAGCTGATGCAGCCCTGCAGGTGGGGTCTCACCAGGGCAGGGCAGAGCAGAGGGGCAGAATCCCCTCCCTCACCTGCTGCCCATGCTGCTCTGGATACAGCCCAGGACACGTTTGGCTTTCTGGGCTGCAAGGGCACATGGCTGGGTCACGTCCAGCCTCTCACCCACAGCACCCCCAAATCCTTCTTGGCAGAGCAGCACCAGCACCTGGCCTTGTTGAACCTCATGAGATTCCCTTGGGCCCAAGTCTCAAGCTTGTCCAGGTTCCTCTGGATGGCATCCCGTCCCTCAGATGTGTCACCACTCAGGTTGGTGTCATTTTCTAAGGCAATACTGTTGCAATCAGAGTTCTTGTGTCCATAACTGAACCTATTTTTGAAGTACCTGTTCTGACCTGCAAGTTGTGTTTGGAAAGACTTTCTCTGTTGGATAATTGTCATTTGGCTGGTGTCACTGGTTAAAAGTGATCACATATATAAAATGCATGCAATAAATGAAGTTACTTGTGTACTCATGTATACTGCTTAAATTGTAAATACTTGTTACAGACATAAATATTTTTCATACATTTCAGTCCTAAAGAAATAAAAACTTACAGTTTAAGTACCCATTAAGTAACTAAACCTGCTAATTGTCAGTAGAAGTAAACTCAACATTTCTGAAGGAACAACATCAGTCAGGACTTCCATCTCATGCTGTCATGATGAGAAGTAGAACCTCTGCCATCCCCAAAATTATTACAAATAAATGCATTTTTAATTTCTAATATTATGCAAAAATATTATTAATATTTTTCATATTATGTAAATGGAGCTCCTGTGATGACAGATCTTAAATATGAACATGAAAATATTAACCCATTTTAGTACTTTCTTGATTTGGAATATAGGAGGATAACTCTTTAAATCCTGTACAGATGACTGAGAAAAACTTCCTTGGTGTTTAGTAAAATTCAGTTGCTTAGTAAAATTCAGTTTAGTAAAATTAAATTGCTGTCTGGAGGAATGTCATTGTCTTTGAAATTAGAATATTTGACATAAGCCCTGTCATTGTCTTAAAGTAAAAAATAACATCCATTCTAGTCTCCAGATTCCTGTTGGACCCTGCATCTAGGGAAAGCCACTGCAGTAAATTTACTATTGCTCCTAAACACACTAAACAATTTCCTCAAATTGTATTATCACCTAATATCTGGGAGCATAAAATGTGATTATCCCTCCTGAAAACGCTTTAGATCTTATCAAGGAGTATGTCTAATCCACTGGCCTTGGAAGTAAATATTACAAGATGTACATGCTGACTGCAGCCTAATCCAAAGAATTTGAATGTAAAAAGACTGGAAGACTGAAAGATGAATGGTTAAATGTAATTAGGTTTTATTGCAGATTGCTGTTCCACTACCTGTTCAGAATTTGTCCATCATGTTCTGTCACATACAATAGCCAGCATTTAAGGAGTTTGCTCAGTCCTTTGCCTTCTCTTTCATAACAGCTGAAACAGCTTCCATTTATCTCAGAAAATTGAAGTCCTATACAAAAGTTCATTCACTTAAATATTGCAGAAAGAAATGGCTTACCTCATTGATTGAGTGTCCCTGCACTGTCTGTAAGTCTATTTCTACTTAAAGAAAGAAGAATATTGTATAGTATTGATGAGGAAGAAGCATCTGTTTGTTACAATATTCCCTAAAGTGATGACATCTCTAAGATACATTCGGAATTTCATTTCATTATTGCTATCAGTAATCATAGATATCTTTTCTTAAAGCAGCTTGGAAAAACTAAAGATGGAAACTGCACCATAGTTTTGCTAAACAATGGCAGAATGCTCCTTCTTTAAAGTACTTTTTTATTCTTTTTTCCCCTCTTGCATTTGATTTTACACCTTTAGAGCTTGAAACACTGTACAGAGTCACAGCATGGTGAGACCACAGCAGATCAAAGACAAAAGAGCTTTGAGATAAAGTTAATTTTACTGAAGTCTTTTGTGAAACCTCTTAGTCACACTGGACAATGTTGGTAATTAATTTCAGTGCTTGTATAATCATTCTGGAGCTACCACTATATTATAAATTATATCACATTGATATGTCCACTAATGAATCCCACAAAAGCAACAAAAACCAGAAAAGCATAGCAACTTTCAGAAGCAAGAAGAGAAAAAATAACTTGTTTCTTCACCCAGACATTACCATCACTTTCTGGTTTTATTTCTCCTTTTCAGCTGATTGATCCTTTTCCTTAGAGGAAATTAATTTATTTCCCCTTACAATCATCCCTTTTTTTTCACGTGACTTCTCAGTTCCATCTATCTCTTGTAATATCTGAATGTGTTTGGACTCTGAGTCATACAAGGAAAGCAACATTCTGCAGACATCTTTCTATAGCAAAACATTGCAGCTGAAGGCTTTCACTTGCTGAGAGAGAAAGGGAGTGTAAGGCAAAGAGCTGAACATTCAGCACAAGAAAGTGTACTTCTCTTAGGAAAGGTGCATTTGAATTGCATTCTAAACAAAAAAAAAGAAATATTTGGGAGAAATATGTAAATTATTCAGGATGATGAACTATTTTTGTGTATGATTTTAAAATATTTTAATTATTTTGGTAACCTCTTTATTAATTAAAACCAACCAAATAAACAAAAAACCCAACCTTGTCTAATTAACAGTGTTCTTTGATATTCTGTACTGTCTCTTTCTCAAATTTCTGTGACTGATAACATTTGATGCTGGCCAGTCCTGAGGACAGAGGAAATCAATTACCCGTATCAACCCTTAGCCACATTAATTTTCCCAATTGTTCATTTTAACCTTGCTATTGCTTTCCCCCCTTCATATTTCATTGAGAGAGTTTAAAGGTAGAGTCTTTGAGGAAAAGGAAAATCCAAATACTGCACAAGAAGGACAGAATCTGCTAATGTCTATTTGTCTAATAAAGAGAAAACAGGCAATTAAGTGAAATTATTAGTGGGAACATTGTCAGGTTGGACTAAGGCAGTTAAGACAGTTTAAAAGGAAAACATGCAAAGATTGGAAGAATCAGAAAGGAATTGATATATATTTAAAAATATGTCTCTTATAACTGTACTTGATGTGATGTTCAGGTTGGGTAGAGACAGATTATGAATATGGAACTAAAGGAAGCCTTTCAATGCAGTCATGAGTCCATTGATAGATCTCAATATCGGTGCATGAAACTTTTAACTCCTTATCTACACTGGTGCTTGTGGAAACTATTTTAGGTGGCAAAATTAGATTCTAATTTTTTACTCCTCTAAGGTCAAAAAAGGTCTGAATTACATGTACTATTGCAAAACCACAGACCATCTCATTCTTTGCTTCTCAAGAACGCTTCAGTCATGTGACACACACAGAAATAAATTGATTTTCTATGTTCCTTATTAGATTAAAGAGGTGCTTTGCATTTCCACTTAAAATTAACTAACCCATGAACAATCATTTTTATTAGAGAGATAAAAATTTAGTCATAAGATTTATGGAGTCTGAGGAGTGAGGTTCAAAGTGTTGACTTATCCTGGTCCCTCAAGTACAATATAAATAAATGTAAGGTCTTAGGTTTCAATGATCAAACATCTAGCTAGTGGCTTTGATGATACCTCTATGAATTATGTATTATTTAGTTTTAGAGAAATCACTGAGAGGAGGACAGAAATGTAAGAAATGAAGTGTTTAAAATTTGAGCAAATAATTGTAGAGAACATATATGCAAATTATCCTTCTAAGAAAACTGTAGTAGGATATTTATTCTCTGAAAATCTGTGTTTTTTCTTTTAATAGCAGCTTCTTCAACTGTGTTCTGTCTTTCAGTACTATGAATATGTACAAAAAACTTTGTCTAATGATGCTAAGAATCTAATCAATTTTCTGCAATGGGGTTTCTGAAGGTATGGGTTGGCAGCTAAGCAAGGAAAGCAGTACTCTGCTCATCCACAGATGTCTCCTTTGCTTAAGTTAGCTTAATATGAATTTAAACTTTATAACATGCTTAGAGAAGGACTAGGTAGTTTTGCATTCATCAGCAAAGATAAATCTATTATGTCCTAAAAGCTCTAAAGGTTGTAGAATACCAAGTAATATAAAATTTATTATTGTACTGCTTCTGATTGGTAAAGAAGAGAGGAAATGTTACTCTTTGTGGATGCACAAGCATATTAAGCACAAATATGCTTTCTGGATTATGTAGAACAGCCTGGATAGACAATGTGATGCTGGAAGGTTAAAGAGAGGGAAGTGAAGAATAATAAGTGCAGTTGTAAAAAGGAAAAATGCATGGAAGAATGCAGCAGCTGAACATTCACTCAGGCTCAGAAGTGAGCTGCACTCCACAAAGTTAGGTAGGAGCAAGTCAGGGTTTAGGAAGAATGGAATAGAAAATTTGATATTTACATAAAGTGATAAGGGGAGAAATAAAAAGCATGGAGGATCACAAAACAGGTGATTCCTTTTTTTAGATGCACAGAGAGTCAGACATTCAAAGGGATTTGAACTCCTGTTTCCCTCTAGAGGTATATAATTCTATTTTTTGTTTTCATAGGGATCCTTAAAAGAATTTTTTAGGTGAGAGACACGTCTTCAATTTAGCAGTCACAAAAGTTTCCAAATACTGTTAAAGGTCTTGAAAAGATATTAGAAAACAGTTATCCTCTTTGTTTAATCCCTAAAGGATCATCTTAGAGGTGTTCTCTAGGCTGTGCACAGACAATGATTAGCAGTATTCAAGTTTGCCTGAAAAGGAAAATTTTGGAATAGTGGTTGAATTCCTGGTATTGCAATACAGAAATTCAGCACAGGACAATTCAGCCAGGCTTTTCTTGGGATGGGCTTTGGTAGAAGGTACCAAGGAGGAAAAAATACCTATAATTCTGCATGTAAGGGTGTATCATCCCACAGTACCCTGCTGAATTTTTTTACTGTTTGTCATCAGTATAAACCTTACTGCAGTCTTTCCCCTCATAAATAAATTGGAGATTTTATTAGAGCCATGTAAGTCTCATACAATAATTTTCTCTAGACTGCTTGTCCAGGCTTCTTTCAATGAAGAAAATATAGGGAAGACCAGATGAAACCAAGAATATCCCATGGCCTAGCTATTGCCAGAGGACCTGGAAATGGTATGCCAAGTCTGTGCTTTACATAGAGTAGGAAAAGAGCCATTGTGGAAAGAGTTTCAGAGAAAAAAAGGTACAGAGGACCTGATTTTAAAATTTAGTTAGACACTCAGTGATGAAATATTTAACATATGAATATATATTAAAAAAAGTCACTGCATTTTTTACTATTTGTCTTCTTGAGAACATATATTTATTGTAGAAAAATGGAAAAAGCTTGCATTTCTGGGTTATAGTATTATAATATTATGTATCCTTGATTAAATTGTGCAAAGTTTGCTTTTCATGTTCCTAACCTGAATCACTATCCCTAGCCTTAGTCCCAGAGATAAAGGACAAATTATCTTTCTGTTACCTCCATGTGGAATTTGCAGCACTAATGTCCTTGTTTAGCTGTTTTTCATTATTTCTTTTTATTATTTCTTTCTTGACTAGAAGGCTCAGTGGACCATTATCTTAAAACATGGAACTATTTTTGTAAGGTACCTTTCTATATTCTGTACAACAATGCTGCAAATATACTTATTTACAATCCCATTATGTCTTGATATGTTGAAAGGCTGGTGTGTGTGTCCATGGATATATCACATATATATGTTAACTCCATAAATATGGCATTCACAAAACACTATTCCTTACAGAGACTCTTTAACTGCTTCCCAAATGCCAAAGAACAAACCTCTCAACATCTTACAGGCACGATAATTGTTAATAAATTTTAATTGTGGGAGAAGTAAAGAAAAGAATGATTTAGGTGGATTTTTAAATTCTATGGCAAAATTGAGAAAGAAGCGACTGATTAATGCACCTACTTCCTTCCAAGAACACCTTTTCTTTTCTCTTTTTTATTCTTATGTTGCAGTTTAAAGCTATGATGCATTATTTTTCCTAGAGTCTTAGGGGAAACCTACACATTTTAGTAAGAAGAACAAGTAAGCAAATAAACAAACAAAGAGACGTGGAAATTGGTATAATAGAAATTATTTTGTGAGGAAAGGAACTAATGGAATTTTTTTCCCTTGGGCTTTTCATCACCTTAATACCTCAAGTTTCCACCCATCCCCACAATTATATAGTTTGATTTTGACTTTCAGTGGGACAAGTGTTTCTTGGGCTGTAACCAAGTTAAGTAGAAACCACCTGCCCCCATGCTGGAAGGACAGCACTTGAACTATTACCACCTTTTGTCTGAGAGAGCACACTTGAGACCCCAGAGCTGCTGATTTTCATGAAGCTTGCATCCATTCACTATCTTTTTTTTTTTTTATGTTGGCATTTAACACGTCACTGAATTTCATTGATATTGACCATAATGTTACAAAGTTTCTATAAAAAAATGGGAAAGAAGGGGTGAGGAGAAAGTATAACGTAAAGCCTACTGTCAATAAGAAGCCAAACTAGAAAGCAAAATATTTATGTATAGAGTCTCCTGAACAGACTTGTTACATAATTTCAACATGCTGCCTCCAAGCCACATGCTTAAGGAATTACAATCAATTTCCACATGGGTATGATCTTTTAAACTATTGTTATTATTGTTGTTACAAAAGTATCTGAAGACTCAAACATACTTACAGAAGAACATGAATACCAGGTAAATCACAGTAATTTGTTAAACAGACAGTAATGGATTCAGAGTATTGAATATCTGCATCTCACCTGCTACTTGGTGATGAGTGGAAAACCCCTGATTTTATCTCCTGTCTGGCTATACATATTGTCCCCTTGTCTTCTTTCCTCTACATTCCCAACTGCATATGCCAACTCTTTCCAGCCAAAAAATGTCATAACAGAAAAAGATACAGTGCATCCTCCAGAGCCTGCATAATGCAGACATGGAGAACTAAAATGTTTTCTTATGTCCTCTCAGGGGAAAACGTGAACAATCAATTTGTGACCAGTTAATTTTTCTGTAATTTTCAACATCTAGATGCATCTGGATCAGGAATATGTTTCTTATTCCAGGAACAAAATGATAACTTTGCTAAGCCAGCATGGTATGTCACTTTGAATAAATGCATCTGCCATATGGTATTTGAATCATCCATAAGGATTAATTAAATTAATTTGATTTTCCACTGGAAGAAATTGAGGTACTGAAGAGTCTAATCTCTGCTTTTGATGCATTGTTGATGCCACAAAAAGAACTTTAAATTTAGCTTGCTTATTAGTTTCCCTAGTTTTTTCCTTCCCTTTTGGAGAACAAAGCCTACTTTTCCCTTAAGTGTAAAAAAAAAAAAAACAAACCCAAAAACCAAAACCAAAACACCAAAAAAACAAATTCAACCCAAAAACTCCCAAAAAAGCAACCCTGCAATTCTTTATATTTCTCCCATTGCTGACTCTGCTACAGAGCTGCTATGACATAAGTGCAACTGAGTGGTGAATCAGCTGCTTGAAACTGCACACAGGGAAGAGAAAAATAGCCTATCTAAGAAAGTATACTTCAATCACATTCAATCCTATTTTCACACAAGTAGTCAGGATTCAAACATTACCATAAAAAAAAAAAATAGCCCTGTTTGTCTTATTGACTGAAAATAAATTCAAGGTAGTAATGCCAATGTGCACTTGTGAGTTGACTACCTAAGTCTGCTCATGCATTGGAATACATATGTGCATTTAAATAAGAATATTTTCTGTGCTAGTGAAAATTATACAGTGCCTTCTCTAAGAAGCTTAAATAAACCTTCTTGTCAGGATCACAATCTCTTTGTCTAATGATAAAATGGATGATTTGAGCCCCAGGAGTTTCTAGAAGCAATGATAACGTGCTAAAGGGAAAGCTGACAGCTCAGTTCCATACAGTTTCCTTTAGTAAGGGTTGTTCTACTGCTGTAAATAATACTACTAGCAGCAGTGTGAGACATGTTGAGACACAATGTTTTGCTCCTGAGGTAAGGGCTTATTGTAGGTTAACCCAAATCAACAATTCAATCCCCCACAGCTGCTTGCTTACTTTGCTCTGGTGGGATTTGGGAGAAAATGGAAAGTGTTAAATAGGCAAAAGGTGTGGGTTAAGATAAAGACAATTAAACAGGTAAAGCAAAATCTGTGTGCACAAGAAAAGCAAAACAAGGAATTCATCCACCACTTGCCACGGGCAGGCAGGTGTTCATCCATCCCCAGATGAGAGTGGCTCCATTACACAGACAGGTGACTTGGAAAGACAAAAACCATCACTCAGAATGTTCCCCGCTTTCTTCTTCTTCCTCCAGCTTCATATGCTGAGCATGACACCATGTGGTGTGGGACAGTCATTGGGCCAGCTGGGGACAGCTGTCCTGGTTGTGTCCCCTCCAACTCCTTGTGCACTCCCAGCCTGCTCACTGCAGGCGTGGGTGAGGGACAGAAAAGCCTTAACCCTGTGTAAGCACTGATCAGTAATCAGTAAAAAACCCAAAAACCCTGTGGTATTGTGGTTTGACCTTGGTGCTCACCAAGCCCCTCTATCACTTCCCTTCCCAGAGGGACAGGGGAGTGAGAATAAGATGGAAAACAACCCACAGATTGAGATAAGTCAGTTTAGTAAAGTAAAAAAAAAAAGTAAAATTTGCATACACAAGGGAAAAAATAATCTCTACTACTTCCTATCAGCGAGAGGTGTTCAGACATTTCCCAGGAAGCAGGGCTTCAGCATGCAGAGGGGTTGCTCCAGAGGGGCAAACATTATAGCATAAGAAATGTCCCCCCTTCCTCCCTTCTCCCTTGGCTTTTATATTGGAGCTGACCTCATATGGTATGGAATGTCCTTTTGGTTAATTTAGGTCAACTGGCCTAATTGTGTCCCCTGCCAGGATCCTGCCCACCCCCAGCCCCTTGATGAGGGTGGGGGAGAATGGGAGAGGGAGAGTGCTGTTCAGTAGTAGCCAAAACATTGATGTTAGCAACACCCTTCCAGCTGCTAATGCAAAGCACAGCATTGTGAGGGCTGCTAAGGAAAAACGAACTCTGTCTCAATCAGATCCAATGCAGGCATCAATGTTGACTTCATCATAAATCCTAAACTTAGCCCTATATTACTGTGAAGAAAATTAATTCTAGCTCAGCTAAAACTGGTGCATGTTTATTGACCAAAGGCAGAGCTCATGACAGAGGTTACTGAAATGATTCGGCTGAGTATGTAAAAAAAATTAAAAAAACTATTTTGGTTGGTTCATTTTTTATTTTAGTCAATGTTTAACATTTAACCAAGTATAGACTTCAAGGATGATATGAAGAAAACCTTATGCTGACATAAAAGGGTGTGACTCTACTGAGGTGAAATAGACACAAACGGATCCAGTGCCATCTGGTCCCGTGAAGTTAAAGAGGAGAAGCTATGACTATGAAAAACTAACACTGTATTCACTGAACCAGAAAGAAAATCTCACATGATGCAGGGTAGTGGGAATTATTTTTATTACTGCCTGATGACACAAAGAGGAAAAATAAGGGACAATAGATTAATCTTATTAGTTTTGCAGGTTGGGCACTGTTGTAAAGCAGAATTATTTTCCCATATTTTTCATTTCAAATGTTATAATTTAGATGAACTAATAATAAGCTACATATTTTGAGCAATGCATGTGGGGAGATCTGTCAGAATGTTTTTTTCTCTAGCAGAAAACAGGAGAAAATAAATGTAAACTGCATTACAATACTTTCTTTTTCAGGAATGACCTTCTGCCTTAATGTTGTAGCAAGGACGGCAGAAATTATTTGCACTGTATTTATTTTTTGTGTCCATCAAAGTGCTTCTGCGTGGTTACTCTTACATGATAAACTCTGCCCATGTAAACATTGTCATAGAATCATAGAATCACAGAATCATAGAATGGCTTTGGTTGGAAATGAGCTTAAAGATCCTCTAGTTCCAACCCCACTGAAATTGGCAGGGATACCTTTCAGTAGATCAGGTTGCTCAGAGCCCCATCCAACACGGCCTTAAACACTTCCAGGAAATCCACAACTTCTCTGGGCAATCTGTTCCAGTGTGTCACCACCCTCACAGTAAAGAATTTCCTCCTAATATTTAATTTAACCCTGTAAATAATTTCTCTCCATGTTTCTTGTAGAGTCCCTTCAGGTACTGGAAGGCTGCACTTAGGTCATCCTGAAACTTTCTCTTCTCCAGGCTGAACAACCTCAATTCTTTCAGCCTTTCCACATAGCAGAGGTGTTCCATCCCTCAAACCATCTTGGTGGACTCTTCTGAACTCATTCCAATAGGTCGACAGCCTTCTGCTCATGGAGACACCAGAGCTGATGCAGCCCTGCAGGTGGGGTCTCACCAGGGCAGAGCAGAGGGGCAGAATCCCCTCCCTCACCTGCTGCCCACACTGCTCTGGATACAGCCCAGGACAGGTTTGGCTTTCTGGGCTGCAAGGGCACATGGCTGGGTCATGTCCAGCCTCTCATCCACAGCACCCCCAAGTCCTTCTCAGCCAGGTGCTCTGGATCTGTTCATCCCCCAGCCTGGAGTGATACCAGGGGTTGCCCAGATCTAGATGCAGCACTGTGGGAAATCCAGGCACAGAAAACTCTAAAAACCTTGTGCATGCAGGCTCAAACACAGAAATGAATGGTTCAACCTGAGACCTTGGAAAAGACTTCAGACTTCCAGATTTAAAGACCATAAGCAAGAACGTGATTTTGTAGTTCAGATAAAAGCATATTAAGCTAGGTAGTGGAAAGTTTTAAGGTTTTAAAGTGTGGATATAGAAGTAGTTAGAGAAAGAGTAAAAAAAATTAGGGTGTAGCAAGTAAGTCTTTGTGTCATTTTATGATTGGTTAAAAAGGTCCACATTGCGGTAAGATGTGATACAATTTATTTAGGGATTGGTGTGCAAGTAGAAACATTCTTTGTGGCAGTAGTTTATTGGCTAATTAACCTTTAAAAGACCCTGTAACCTGTGGTCTTGTGATCACTGACCACTGACCAATGACTTCTGGTGTATGGAGTGAAGACCTTCTCACTCCTTCATGACACTGTAGAAGATAATCATAATAAATCATGTTTTAAGATGTCTCCCAGTGGTCCTGTCTCTCTCATTATCCAGATGCAGCACTAGCACTTGGTCTTGCTAAACCCATGCCCCCCTTCTTCAGCTTGTCCAGGCCCCTCTGGATGTTATCCCATCCCTCAGATGTGTCAACCCCATCACTCAGCTTGGTGTCACCTGCAAGTTTGCTGAGCATGTTCTTGATCCCTTTTTCTATATAATTAATGAAGATATTAAATAACAATGGTCTGACTATGGACCCTGAAGGACAACTCCTGTCGCTGATTATCCTTTGGGACTCTGAGCTATTGACTACTGCCCTCTGGATCTGACCATCCAATCCCTTTCTCATCCGTACAACAGTACACTCATAAAATACATGTCTCTCCAGTTTAGAGAGAATTTTGTGGGGCACTGTATCAAACTTTATAGAAGCCCAGATATATAACCTCTGCAGCCCTTCCCTTGTCCATTCATGTACTCATGCCATCACAGAAGGCTACTGAGTTGGTCAGGCAGGTCTTGCCCTCTGCGAAGCTGTGCTGGCTGTCCCCAGTCGTGTCCCTGTCCTCCACTTGCCTTAGCACAGCTTCTCAGGGGATCTATTCCATGATCTTCCCATGCACAGGGGTGAGGCTGACAGGATACTCCTTCCTACTATTTTTAAAGAAGGCTAAAATGTTCTCCTTTTACCTGTCACTGTCATGACTTTTCTAATATCGTGGAAAGTGGAATTGACAGTGGAATTGACATCAGCCAATCTCCTCAGGACCCTGAGATGCACAGACTTAATGTACATTCAGGTTCCTTGCCCCTTCTTTGACCTTCCTGCTCTGGTTAACAGACCTGTAGAAGCCTTTCTTTTTATTATTTGTGTCTCTTGCCAGATTCAGTTCCAGCTTCAACTTGGACCACTCTTTCTCCTCAGCTAGGAATTCTGAAATAACAGTAAGCTATTAAAAGAGTTAAGTACTCTTCATTAAGACTAAAATAATGAACAAATGTCATCCCTAGGATATGAATGGAATAGAAGAGGAAAATGCTATGAAAAAGTATTTTTTAACCTATTAGGTCTAGTGATATTTATGCAAACACAGAAAGCTGCCAAGACTATATTTGTCTCTCCTTTTTTTTTTCTTTTCTCTACCATGGAAAATATTAATCTAATAAACCATTATGAGTGTAATATGCTCTGATCTATCTTAAATAAACAAGACGTGTTCTGAAAGCATAAAAGAAAAAGTCTTTATTGTAGATAAAATCAAATTAAGTTCAAGGCTTATAATTGAAGCAGTTTGTGCCTCAAGAAAAGATTAAGCTATAAAAGCAGTAAATTGAAAGGAAAGCAAAGTGTTTGAAGGGCAGATAAGGTCACCATAAAGAAGGGCAACCAGAGTCAGAAAGATGAAAATAGACTAACAGCATGAGCAAATAACTAGTTTATTTGATTTAGTGTAAAAAAGGGAAGGCAATAAAGTAAGGAACCAAACACCTGAAAAAAGAATGTGTCTGGAAAAGGTAATATACCATCAAAAAAAGGAACAGAAAAAGGACTTAGGTATTATTACAAAAAGACCATATAATCATCAGCAGAGAACTCAAATACCCTTCACAGATATGTGACAAATCCAGAAGCCAGGGAAGAAAATACCAGAAATGTGAGAAGATAAAATACTCTGAGAAATATCACAATGAATTTGAGATTTAAGAGTGTTTGTTTGTTTAATATATGTATATATGTTCTTTTAATCAGAACACGAGAAATTAATTTCTATGTGCTGTACATTTTCAATGTCGTGTTGCAGTATGATTGGGCACTACAAAGATATCCTTTAGGCATAAAAAACCCTAGTAACGGGGGATAAAAAAAATAAAAATAGGTAAGTTATCAAAAAAGTACATTAGAACCAATTATGACAAAAAACCCCATCAAGATTAACTTTAAAAAAATTTGTTTAATCAACTTCTCAGTGTTTTCAAAGCAAGATCTTTAAAAATCTGATCATAAAATTGTCCTAAAACCGTCATCAAAAGAAACCCTTATTTTCTTTCTGAAGCCTGTCTACAGTAATGACAGGCCTTAAATCTGCCATTGACAGTAGCTTAAATGGTTCCTTAACAGTGTTGGGGAAAGACATTTCATCATGAATCATAGTCTGAAGCAGCTACAGGGACATTATTAGCTGAGTCAAAGCAGGTGACAGTGAAATGCTATCTAGTATTGCTGAGTATTATTATCTTTGTATGTTGATTTAATGGCAGACAGAAACAAAGAAATTGAATGATGTCTACTATTTTTTTTCTTCTGTGTGACATCTCTGCATGCCTCTGTGATCTATAGCTTTGGGGTATGTCAGCAGCAGGAGAGATAGAGGGGCTGAAGGATCCTAGGCTGCCAGGACTCTTGTAAAGCTTTCTAGCTAGAAAAATGCTGAGATCTGGAGTCTTTGGAAATATTTGCAGCAGAGATCTGCACCTTATTGAAAGTCATAAAGAGCAACAAGTAAAACTTTCCATGTTTATCTTAATGAGATCATTTGAAGTAAAAGACATTGATAAATAATTGTTTAACCTTGCAACTAAATTTTCGTCTTTGAAGAGAAAAGTAAGTCCAAGTCTGGAACACTTAGCTGTGCAGGAGGAGGCTGTTGTCCATATGTGAGTAGGGGTCTAATTTTCCTGCATTCACTTTGGCTGTTGTGTATTAGACATGGGTCCCAGTACAGCTCCAAAGTCAGCATTCTGGATACTCTCAGAAGCAACATGGTCAGGTAGTTAGCCACTGTCCCAGAAGCCTTTTGACCATGAGAGAAATGTAAATAACTACAAGGATTCTATGAAAAACTCAGCACCATAATTTAGGTGCTATGCAGACTTCAGCATTGTATGGCTTCAGAAGTCACTGAAATGAAAAATTCATTAACTGAACCTTTTGGAATATGCATCCCTGTATATGCTTAAAAACAGTTTTGAAAGCCAAAGAAAACCTCTGAGACTTGCTCATAATTAGCTGGCTTTTGCACTGTTCAGTTAGCATTAGTTTCAAAGTGTAGGGATTTCTTTTATTCTGCAGAGTTATGTCTTCTGCACAAACTGTTTAGTCCATTCTGGGGGCAATGTTCAAAATTAGACATTTTTCCCTCCTGCAGTTTGCTTTCTTATTTCACACCACACCATCTAGTTTTTATTTACCTATACTATAGAATCCTTAAGTATAACTGAGGCAGAAGATTCAAAATAAAGAAATAAGTTTTTTCATCTCTAGTGTATCAAATCTTACAGTCCAAAGTGCTCTTCTTGGCTATGACATTTTGCTAAATCAAGCAATACTAAATCTGTTCAGAAAATATCCACCAATGACATTTTAGTGTTCAGAGATGTTTCTGCTTTACGTCTTCTACACAAATTGTGGTGGTTATAAGACATTTGGATGACTCTTGTGGAACTGTAGCCTGAAGATATGGAATTGATACTTTCTGGAACAATTCCATTATTTCAGAATCAATATAGCAGTATTAACTGAGAGCTTCTCAATGCAATCTTACCTCTCTACTGCATCCCTGTAGCAAACTTCCATGAACTCTGGTTCTTTCTTACTATTCTTTCAGTAGTATCTCTGTCATACATATTGGCAAGGTGGATGTTCTTAACTTGATAGGAAAATCTTTTCTTGTTGTACAATGGAAAAATTTGTTTGAGGTCAATGACCTGTATTCATACAGACCAGATGGGATTTAATGTTATTATTTGAAGAAGTTGAGTTCTTTGAAGTAGATGAAAGGAGGTATGTATGTGTAATTCTCTAGATGAACTCTAGATGAGAATACGTATTTTTCCTGTTTTCCTTTCTATGTTTCTGCTTTTGCTTATCACATTCAATGAGGGATGTCTAGAATCCCCTAAGTACAATAATTACAGTTTTTCACCAGTAATACAATTAAGAAAAGCTCAGCATTTATGAAGTACTAGTGGAGACAAGTAGGTCAGATCACAGAATCACAGAATGGTTCAGGCTGAAAGGGACTTCTGGAGATCATGTTGTCAACCCTCCCTCCTCAATCAGGGCCACCTAGAGCTGGTTGTCCAGGACCATGCCCAGATGGCTTTTGAATACCTCACAACATCTCTGGACAACCTGTTCCAGTCATCCTCACAGTACAAAAGAGTTTCCTGATGTTCACTTGAAACTTCTTTATGCCCATTGCCTATTGCTCTCTCCCTAGGCACCACTGAAGAGAATCTAGCTCTGCCTTCTTTACTTCTCCTGCAGCAGGTACTTATACACACCCCAGACATATTCTGGAGGCTCAGTACTCTAGGCTCTCTCAGCCCTGCTCTATGAGAGGTCTTTCAGGCTCTTCCTCAAACTGCTGGAAATCCTTTGGCTAATACAGCCCAAGACACCACTCACCCCTTTTGTCATAAGGGCACATTCTTGGCTTATGTCCACCTTGCTGTTCACCAGGACTCCCAGGTCCCTTTCTGTCAAACTATTTTCCAAAAGAGTGGCCCCCAGTATGATACAGTGGATGGGGTTATTCCTCCTCAGGTGCAGGACTTAGTGCTGTCTTTCACTGAATTTCACAAGTTTCTTGTCAGCCATTCTTCCAGGGGGTCCTTTTGAAGGTTAGCATGACCCTCTGTCATATCAGATGCTCCTTCCAGTTCCTTGTCATTTGCAAACTTGCTGAGTATACACTCTGCTCCATCATCCAGCTCAGGAAATAAGATTTTAGATAAGGTTGGACAAAGTATTGACTTCTGGGATACACTGCTAGTTGCTGGCCTCCAACTAGACTTCATGCCCCTCGTCACCATCCTCTGGGACCATACACTCAGCCAGATTTCAATCCACCTCACTGCCTGCACATCTGACCCAGCTTCATCAACTTCCCTGTGAGGATTTAATGGGAGTAAGTGTTGATTGCCTTCCTAAAATCAGGGTAGACCAGGCCATTCATTTTTTTGTGGAAGTTTATCAAGTTGCTGAAGCATGATGACTTCTGGGTGCATCCATGCTGACTACTCCTGATGAATTTCCTATTGTTTATGTGCCTGGAAATGTTTTCCAGTTTTAAGTACTCCATTACTATTCTAGAAATCAAGGGAGGTGAGCAGTGCCAGGGTCCTCTTCTTACCCTTTTTGAAGACTGATGACCTAAATTCCTCCAGTCTTCAGGCTTTTCCAGTTTTCAGTGACTTTTCCCAGTCACTGAAATCACTCAAAGACAATCAAAAGTGGTCTCACAGAGACACCAACACTCCCTCAGCACATATGGATGCATGAGGACCCATAGACAACAGTATGTCCAATTTACTTTAGCATTCCCTGACCTCTTCTCCAGGCTGTCCCCTTGGTCTTTGGAGCCTGGTATTCCTGAAATCTAGTCTTGCTAGTAGAGAATGAGGCAAACAAGGCATTGAGTACCTTGGCTCCACGTCCTGGGTAACCAGATGTCCTGCTGCATTCAGCTCCATTTGCCCTAGTCTTCCCTCAGTCACCCATGTACTTGCAGAAACCCATCTTCCCTTTGACAACCCTTCCCAGACTCAGCTCTGGGTGTGGGCCAAGTATTTCCTAGCCATACATGCCCATGCTGTGTTTCTGTATTCCTTCCAGACTGCCTGTTCCTGCTTCCACCCTCTCCACACTTCCTTTTTGCATTTTTCTTTTGTCAGGAAGTCCTTGTTCATCAGTGTGGGTCTCCTGGCATTTCTGTTTGATCTCCTGTTCATTGAGATGGACAGTTCTTCAGCTCAGAGGAGGTGATCCTTCAGTACCAGCTTTCTTTGGCTCCTCTTCCCTCCAAGGTCTTATCCCATGGGACTCTTCCAGTCATATGCCTGCAGCCTCCAATTTCTTGTTTTCTGAAGCTGAGCTCTATGATCTTGATTTTTGCCCTGCTCTCTCAGGATCTTGATACCAATAGCCAATTAATATCTATGGTGTTGAGCAATCCAAGTAGGATTGTTCTTTGTGAAAAAATTTATGCCATTTTTGTAAACTGGGACATGTGACAATATCTAAGATTGAATGTTGTACTTTACAAACAGTCAGTAAAGTTCCTTTTACCACTCCTCTACAATTAAAGAAATACTAAACCCCTCTCCCCCAAACAAATCAAAACAAAATCCATAAAAATATGTCTACAAAAATAGGAATATTAATCATCAGATGACTTATAAATTCACCCTTCCTTTGACATTTTTCTATCAGGTGTGCTAATAACAGAGGGCTACTGAGAAGGGTGCTTCTAACATCACACAGAAACTACCATATCTTTTCTGATATGACTTAAATTTTTATGGAACAGTCTTTATACATTTCACAATTTTCCTCAGGATGATATTCATTATCTTGAAAAAATTTAGAACTTGTGCTTTTCTTGAAACATTTCTTAGGTAAGCAATTCCTTTTCAAATGATTTCCAAAACTTGCTCTTATCTAGAATCCACCTTTAATTTTGTTCCATAATCTCATGACAGAATTAGTTCCTGTTTATGACCAGTTTCCCCTCTAAAAGAAAGGTCTTCTAATTTAAATTGATTTATATTCTGCTTGCCCCTTAGTATATTTCTATCCATTTTCATGTACTCTTCCGCACCAGTACAAAGATAAATATAAATACATGTGGGTTTTTCTATATGGATATAGCTAAATACAGAGTGAAGATGAAGTCAGATCTAGCAGTCAGATACTTTCACATTCTATGAAACGTCAGGATCGAATACTGGATATAAAGGAAACAAAATAGTCACCTAGCATGTTAAATGCCAAAGGTCTACGATAAAATTTTCAGTCTTGCAAATTGAATTACAAGGACTTTTTTTCCCTTAATCCCAGTCCAAGAGATCAATCAAAACTTCATTCCAATTACCTGAAGTTTGTGGATATTGACAGCTTGCAAGACATTTTGTTTTGAATAATTCATAGGGAAAAGTATATATGACTTTACTTTCATATTGGTAATATATCTTCATACAAGGAGCTGGAGTGTAGACATTGGAAGGAGAGGAAAATGATTGCACAACTTTTAGAATAATGCAGAGGGATGTGCCAGTGACAAACACAACTATTTTGTTAAGTCAAAGAACTTCATATTTCCAAAAGCTACTACGTATTTACCTACATAGTTTCATTTTACAGCAAAATCTTATTTTGGAATCAGGTGGACAAAATAGTTATTTTCCTACAATAAAAAGTCCATGTCTCCATGAATAAACTATGTTTACATTAACACAAGTTTGGAAGATAAGAAATAATAAAACATGGATTTCAGGTGTGTTAAACTTCATACTTCTATTTTCAAAGTTTATTTTCATTTACCATTTCCATTATTAAAGATTAGGGTTTTTTTGATGGGGCTTTTCAATGTTGTTAACCATCAGTTGTATTCTATCTCTTTCACTTTACAGTTACTATTCTGCAAAATGAGGGAAGCAAAAACTATCGAAAAGAGGTTTCCAACAGGGCGTGACAGTGAAGACAAAGTGTAAGTGGATTATGTGGTATAAGTACAAAGAGGAAGGGAAGTTTATTATTCTTGCATTGGATAGTTTTTGGAAATTGGGTTAGGAGATTGCATAGAGATCAGAACTGTGAGGTCCCAAATTAGGAAAATTGAAATGAGCATATTGACTGTATCTATGTCAACAAATATTAGAATGTAGTATGTATTATCTATATATTCATGCTCAGCTGTATTTATCTATTTCATATTTGATTTCCTGCTCTTGTATAGGACCAGCAGCAGCTGAGGACTTAATATTTGCCCTGAATAATTCTGTTCAATACCAAATGTGGCACCACCTACTTTCTAATTCCAGTGAGTGTGCTCTTATTTATGTTATTTTTTCTCTTTTATGTTGACAAGAGCATTAAATATATAGTTTCTGTAAAAATGGAATAATGGTGTTGTCATAATTCCAAGGTCCTTTTGATCAGTTTTATCTGTATAATTGTTCATTATTAAGATAATAAATGCATTGGCAACAAAGAAGATAATTTCTGCTCAGTCCAAGGACTAGACTGGGATGGTAAATAGGTGCAAGAACACCAAAGGCAGTAGAAATGTTTTGTAAAAAGTATTTTACTTTGACTTTGGCATGCAGAGTGCAGACACTAACCACTACTCTCTTTTTGACTGTAATACAGATGGATCAGAAAGACCTCGATGTTAAGGTAATTTATGGCTGATTATGATCAATGAAAGATAATCTCCTCTCTATCTAAGCCAAAATAAGTGGAAAATTTGTTGTTGTTTAAATCCCCTATGGTTACTCAGAAATTTGGGCAATTTAGGAACATGCAAAAGTATTCAGAATCTCTGTGGTTCATCTGTACAATTTAGAGCACATTTTAAGATTTTTTTCCTATAAATAACAATATCACAACACTTTTCATTGTAACTTTCATCTCCTCTTTTAAACTGTATTCCCAACCCTTGTTCTGCTCTACTTTCCCTCACATTTTGTAATAGCATGTAAAGACATAAAAGAAGATATTAAAGATTTTGTAAATAATGCATTAGGGAAGAACATTTTAGAAGATACTAGAGATTGAAAATTGCAGAACAATTTTTAAACTAGTGTGACAGAAGAACAACTTTTCTATTATGTGCTTTTTTACCAGTTTCCAGAAGAGTGAGTTCTCTCCTAATGAACATTGTCCAAGATCACATTGTTTTAAGCTCCTATTTCTTTGTTCATGTCCTTTCTGTGTTCCATTGACCCAAAAGCCAAAGAAAATATTTCTCCGATCTTATTGGGCAAAACATTTTTCCATTCATTGTATGTTTTACTTGTATGAAGATTTTGAGATTTAGATCTAATATGAATCAGAGAATCTCAGAATGGCTGGGGTTGGAAGAGCCATCTGGAGATCATCTAGTCCAACCCTCCTGCTAAAGCAGCTTCATCTAGAGCAGGTTTGCAGGATCTTGTCCAGAGGGGGTTTAATTTTCTCCAGAGAAGACGACTCCATAGCTTCTCTGAGCAACCTGTTCCAGTGCCTTCCCACCCTCCAATTTAAGAAGTGCTTCTGCATACTAAGAGTAAATTTGGCAGGGAGAAATAGAAATATTTAAGACTATGTCAGTTTTTCTAATTGTCCTTACTTTGTTATCTGACTCAATCTATATACTTATTATTTTATTTTGCATATTTCATAGGAGATATTTCTAACTGTAATTAAACATTTACTTATATTTTAAAACATAGAAGAGGGATAAACAGAACATATATTACCCACATTTAATAACTTTTTTCTTTTTTTTCATTGTTATATAATGTTCTGCATTTTAAATATGTACAGTTATTCTCTATATTTATAAGAATTTATTTTCTCTCTCAAATTGCAAGCTGGAAATCTGGATATAGTCTATAAAATCTTTTTATCTAACATTTCAGTTCCTATCCTGTATTTGAACTAGAAATCTGTATGTGAGGAAAGCTGATGAGCCACACATACAATGCATAATCTCTATCTATGTGACAGACTAAGACACATAAAATGAGAACAAACATCAGTTATAGCATTGTTTCCCAAACAACCTTAATAACCCTTTTCCCTTTTCAGTGTCATTTGAAAGATTTAGAGTTTCTACTGAACACTTCATCTAAGACCAAATTAAAGTCTCAGGCTATTTTGATACACTCATTTACTCTAAAACAAACACTATCTGTTTTGTTCAGCAGAGTGGCCTGAAAGTGCAGAGAGTGAGAAACATCTTTTACAGCTATCACCTTTTAATATCAGATTCTCAACCCACTTTTTCATTTAATAATCTGGATTTTTCTAGCAAATATACAAGGCTGTTAGTCATCAGCATAGCATTTATAGCTACATTTTTAAGAGTAATCCAGTAAACCTAGGTTCAAGCAAACAGTTACCCCAGTTTCTAGAGTTCCAAAGTTATTTATATTTCACACTATTAATATCTAAGATGAATACACCTTCATTACACCTCATAGAGATGTTAAGATTGCTCAGTGTAAAATAAAATTGCTAAAATATAGGCCTGTGAGTAAACTTCCTCCTTGAACTTCACTGTACTTCAGAGATACCTTCCTCTTAGCAGTCAGAAAAGTGACCTGCTTTTCCAGTGTGTTCTGAGTGCAGTTTAAATTATTTGTGTGCCAAAGAGATTTGGTGCTACATCGCACACTTTTTTCAGGCTTCTCAGAGGGCTGTGAAACCATTTAAGGTATCATATTGCTAACATCCATGCCCCAAAGTAATGTTGCAAAAATAGTGAAAGAATAGGTATGTGAGAATTAGATTTTTTTTTTTTTTTTTACCTTTGCAAGAAATAAGAACAATTGCAAAGCTGGAATGACTTTGTTTTAAAAAGTGGTTGGGTCTACAGTGGGGAGATATATTTGACATTTATCTTAGGAGCCTCAAATTGGATTCTTCTTATACTCAGCAAATGTGAGATGTGGTAGTTCACTCTTGACCATGTGGGATATTTGGGATGAGATAGGTACTGTATTGCCATCTGTGGTGGATTGAACTTGATTAACTGCCAGACACCTACCAAGATGCTTTATCATTCACCCTTTATCAAAAAAATAGTCAAAAGGGAAAAGCTATGGAAAAGCTCATGACTTGGGATAAGGGCAGGGAGGTTTCTTACCAATTACCATCACAGGCAAATCCAGATTTGAACCTGGGGAATTTAATTTATTGCCAATAAATTGCAAAAGTGTAGTATAGTGAGAAATTAAAGCTGGAACCACCTTTCCTCTGCCCCTCCAGGGTTCCTACTTGACTCAACATAATTTCTAATTTTTCTACCTCCTCCCCACAAGTAGTGCAGAGCAATAGAGGCTGAAGTCAGTTCGTAACACGTTGTCTATGTTTCTCCTTCCTTTCCAGGAGAGCTCTTCCCCTGCTTCAGTGTGGAGTCTTTCCCTTGGGAGATACTTTATAAGCCACTTCATGGGAACTCCTACATGGGTCCTTTCCATGGGCTTCATTTCTTCAAGAACTACTCCAGAATGGATCCTTTCCTCAGGATGCAGTCTTTCAGGAACAAACTGCTCAATCATGGGCTCCCCATGAGCCACAGGTCCTGACAGGGTCCTGTGTCTGCACGGATTCTCCTGGCTCTACAGCTCTGTTCAGGGAATATCCACTTGCCCAAACTTGGGGTCCTTCACAGGTTCCTGGGGCGCAGCTGCCCACTATGGTCTGAGCCACATGCTGCAGGGGAATCTGAGCACTCCCTGTGCTTTGTCCCTGGTATCCGCAGGATGATTTCCTCAGTTCTCCCTCTCACAGCTGCTGCACAACCTTTTTTAACCTCTTTGAATATGTTACCATGTTGCTGGTGGGCTCAGAATTGGCCATTGGCAGGTTAATTTTGGAGCCATCTGGAGCTGGCTCCGTCTGACACAGGGGTTGCTTCTTGTGTTTTCTCATAGAAGCAAGTCCTGAAAAACTCCCTAGCAAAACTTTTCCACATAATGCCATATGTTGCCAAGATTGAGATGCCGTACAATAGACAGAAAACAAATTTTTAAGGAAATTATTATTAAATATTTTGGGCTAGGAAACAAAGGGGAATTATTCTTCAAGAAGTCAGGGCTGAATTTATTTACCTGAGATTCACCACGTTCAGGTTGTAGAGATGAAAATCCACTTAACACTCTGAAAATGTTAACATCTCTATCTAAGAAGAAACAGTTACTTGATTTTAATGCTATTTCTAAATAAGCTATTTATAGATAAATTTCCTTTTGCTTTGCAACTCAGAAAAAAAGACTAATCAAAAAGAATACATAATTTCTACTCTTTCAAGAGTCTTTATGCTTCCAGCCTTTCTTGAAATAATTCTTTCAGCCGCATTCTTCAGACATATTCTGATCTGTCTAAAAAAAGGCTCTTAAGAGATTTTTTGCTCTCAACAGTTTAAACTATCTGAGGATCAGTCTTCTTGTTTGTCTGCTATCAATCCTAACAGAATTCTACCAAGGTTTGACTTCATCCTAAAAGTAATACAGAGAAAATATCAATAGATGAGGTAAGCAAGCTAGAATACTGCAACATTAAATCTACTTACTACAGATCACACAGGCAATGCATCACTGAGTTGACAAGAAAATTCCATTGATGAAAGAATAAAAACTGGTAGGTAGGAGAGAAGAGAGTCAGTAGACATAAAAAGCAGTAGAATTTGAAGTTTGTCTTGATACCTCTTAATTTTAATATACAAGGATTATATTATAAAAAATCTTTATGCAGGTTCAGGCCAAATAGGAAATATTATGAAAGAGTTTCTCAAGACAAAGTAATCAAACCTTTTGTAGTTCATAGACTGGAGTAGGGAGGAAAGACAGCAATCAAAAATAGTCTCAAAGGCACAGTGGACTGTAAAAAATGCTAAAACTGTAACATCATTTGGTAAGTAGAGTTGTAGAGTAACAAAGGAATAAACAAAGAGAATGTAAAAGTGGAAAGTTCAGAATTACCATGAAAAGTCAGCCCATTCTCAGACACAGATGTCAGTCCAAAAAATCTAGGACAAATTGGGTCCAAATTCACGTCCAAAATGCATCATTTAGGCCCATTTCTCATAGAAATTAATGTAGATTAGAAATTTGCACAGGAAAATCTATTTGAATTTACAGCATAGAGGTACTGAGTGCTATCTGATTTATATATGCCCAAATTGTACCATTCATCATGCTCTTCATATGTGGCTGAATGGTCTGCTTTAAATCACAACTCAAGCAAAAATAAATCACAGCCTAATTAGAGAGTTGATTTTTTTCAAAATGTATTTTGTGACACTTAGACCACATTCACTCTCTTGCTTTGATTTTATAATGCTAAAAAACCTATAAACAGGCTTATTGTAATGCAGTTATGAGTTGGTATAGAGCGACATAATTATTTTCTTGTCTTTTTTATCTTTGAGCTAAACTAATGAGCAGAAATACCAAAATGAGCCTGTAGCTGTGTCATTGACTACTTATGCATCTCACTTATCCTAATACATATGTTAGTGTGCTACTATGTATGAAGTAGGAAACTAATGGCAAGACTTCCTTTCAGTGGGACTGAAATGTTGCCTATTAAGTGTATTAGATCTAAAAATGTGTTTAAATACTTACATTATCTCTAAAATTAATTTCTCTTTAGTGGCATAATAGGCTTCTTATAATAATAATCATCTCAGTTATAAGAATTTGAATTCTGATTAACATATTGCTCTATTTACTAATCTGTACAGACCACTACAATAATATAGAAAGCCATTTTAAGAACACAAATTGAAGAAACAAAAAAAATAGGGAAAAACCTCCCCAATATTTTATTGGTGAGTAGAATTAAATAGTCTTCCTCTTTTGGCTTCTGTAATGTTCTCTATGGATTCCCATTAATTTTAGTTATTTTAACATTGATATGTGAGTTGATATTCTTCCATGAAGAGTTTGAGAAGATAAGTCTAAATTGGAGTGTCACAAGGTATAAATGTTATAAAAGTAAGAATAGCGTGTGGAAATGCAAGTTTTCACTACTGAAAAACAGGTTGGTGTAGTTTTGGTTTTTTTTAGAAGAAAGTGACTTTGGATGCCATTGATTTCTTATTACTGAAGAAATTTAATAAATTCTACAGATACTGATGCTGTAAATGAATACTGATGCCCTTTCTTCATGAAGAATCTTTTTTAATACTTGCTGATGCATGATGCACATCCATGACTTAATGCTAATGGCTCAATATGTAGACTCTAAAAGAAAACAACTGGATTGTTTAAGTAAAAAGTTTAAAACATCAAAATATGTATGTGTGGCATGCATTTTTGAACATATGACACTCTAGTTTTTTCAATATTGTGGGGAGAGTGGGACTTCACCTTTAGTTCTGAACTTCTCTGTAGCCTTCAGAGGATAAACGTACATGACCACAAATTTCAAGAGTAAAAGAGGGGTAATAACCACAGTAAAGCAATAAATCTGAGATCCATGTTGGATCACTTGAGATTTTAAAATAACATGAGGTATGTAGGAATGATAGTATTTCTGTGACTGTATAACATATTTTCAGATGAAAAAATGAAAATTCTTGAGTACTTCCAAGAGACTATGTCCACAAGCAATACGTTTAGCCATTGACAAAAGAATAATCAGATAACAGAGATAAGGTGATGCATGGGTTCCTTTCACATGTAACTGTAGAAAAACAAAATATGCAGTCCTTGTTTGGTACCTGAAACTGATGTCATATGTCAATTTAATAAGCAAATATAATAAAAATTTGATAGATTGACAAAAAAACTGATTCTCTTTTCCAAAATATTGCTTCAGAGGAAAGATTCCATACTGAACTCATTATAATATATACCAGTCAAATAGATATAAATTTAAAATTCTTTGAGTGATGGACACATGGATTATTGCACAGATAACTGTTAGAATAATTCATGGTTATTCTGGATTTATTCACAGTTCACTTGTACAGATAATCAATCCTCATCTAATTGAGAATGCATCATGATTATTAAAAGGGCATGAACTTTTACCCACAAAATGAGATTCAAACCAAAAACTAGAACAATATTCACATGAGGTTGTAAGTTTTTTGGTGTAGCTCCTGATGATAATGGGTGTAACATTCAATCTGTTAATCTGCCTTCACCCTCATGCTTTTTAATTTATTTGTTACATCAATCATTAAACAATTATCTGGGGAGCTGGCTTTAACTGAAGATAAAATGAAGTAAGAAAAGCTGAAATTAAAACTGACCTTGACAAAATATGGCGGTTCTTTATGCAAAAAGATCAGCACTTCATTTTGGTATTTTCTAGGACTGGTGTTTCCTCCTCTTTTCTCTCCATGTATTTTAGGTATTTTTCTTCCTCATTATCCTTTCTAAAGATGGGAAAATGCAAGGATGAAAAAGAAGTGTGACTCAGGATGAAAGAGAATACAAATTTCCTCTTTCTTTTTCTGGAAAGGCAGAGATTAGTACATTTGCTGACTTTTTAGAGTGGCAGTTTGTTTATTATGTATTAAGAAATAAAGAAATCACCCCCAAAGAGTGTGTCTGATAGTTGAATTACTGGAAGAGTTTAGAACAATAAAGATGTCCAGGTGGCTATGTGGGGCTGAGCTGCCAGCTGAAGTTAACCCACGTCACCAGGATAAAGATTCTTTTGAATTTTGTATGACATTGAGAGACAGAGTAAACCTTTCCTTCCTCTCAAGAGATTTTGTGTGAGGTCCATTTCAGGAAACACACTGACCTACAGAGATGTTGCCTGCCTTTGAGCTTCTCACCCTAAATTCTCATGACAATCAATGGAGAGAAATAGACATTTTGAGAGCAATCATGTACTAACCATACCTATTATTTGTTCTTGACCAGAAAAAGAACTTGACGTGATTAGTTAAAGTGTAGATGTCTACATTTAGTTAGATGATTTGCACCCTGGCCATGTACAGTGATAAATTGAAGCAGAAAATGGGTGTGCATCTTTTGCTGTGTAAGTAGAAAAAGAAATACTGAATGCTGGACGGAAGAAAGAGGAAGGGACAGAGACAAGTAAACATGCTTGACTTAATATAGACCTCCAAAGGAGATAGTACACTGATCATAGGATAGGTTATATTCCATGGAGGAATTGTATTTAAGGAGATTTTGTGAGGAACACAGTCCTGGATGATATAGGTTGTAATTATATACTTTAAAAGCTGATAAATCAGATAGTGTGTCACAGATGTGCTGGGATATACTTTTAAATTATTTCTTTCTAATCAAAGCCTACAACAAGAAAGCTTGAAGGGAAAACTCAGAGAAAAAATCAATTGAATTTGGTTTTCAACAGCTTCAGAAGGGAGGAGTCTTACTGGAATTATCAGTGAAATTGAAATGAAGATATGCTCAACAAAACATAAGAACTGCAGCACAACCATCATGCATTTGAATATAGCTTTGCAGCTCTAAAAATATTAAGTTTTAGCTTCCTGACTTGAAACACTGTGTTAGGTACCAAAGGAAGCACTTGACCTAATGCAATAGATCCCATTCTCTGCATAATAGATGGAGAGAGAGAGGTGATTCCTAAAAGATGTCCTATCTGACTAAGTTTTAGCACCTAGGATGTAACCTGCCTTAAGTGTTTATGGACATTCAAGGATAGGGTGTTACCCTAAGCAAATAATCCAGGCCGTGTTATAGACATTGGGGAGAAGCAGTTTCTCCCAGGAAACAACTAGACAGACATAGATGACATTTACTGTGTGGATGCCAAGCTGTCTGTTTCTCTGCATTGACTGCAGATGGACCCTGACTCATTGTCATAAGTGGGTCTCCTCACTACTGAATAGCTAAAGGTAGGTGAGACATTCCAGCCTTGAACTATCAGAGAATCATAGAATGGGTTGGGATCTTAAAGATTATTTGGTTCTAATCCCCCTGCCATAGGCAGGGTTGTCACCCACTGCACACAGTTGCTCAAAACCCTGTCTAGCCTGGCCTTGAACAGTTCATCCACTTCTCTGGGCAACCCGTGCCAGTGACTCATCATTCTCACAGTAAAGAATTTCTTCCTAATATCTAACTCATCTCTCTCTGCTCTTTATACCCTCCTGTGTAAAAATATTGCTCTCCCTGTTTTTGATAAGTCCCTTTAAGCACTGGAAGTCCATGATGATGTCACCCCTGAGCCTTCTCTAGGCTGAACTCTAACTCTCTGCCTGTCTTCATAGGAGAGGTGCTCCAGTCCTCTGATAAACGTTGTTGCCTTTCTCTGGACTTGCTCCAACTGATCCCTCTTTCTTGTGCTGAGGACCCCAGAGCTGCATGCAGCTCTGCAGGTGGGGTCTCACCAAAACAGAGCAGAGCAGAGCAGTTAGGATATAAGAATGGACCATGTTGAAGGTCTCATAGTCTAGGTAGATATAGATGTAGGCAGGATATAAACAGACATACTCTTTTAATGAGCTTCAAAGCTAGCCGTCTTCATTGACTCTTTTTGACTTGAAATACTTATTTTAAAGAATGCCTTCTTGAAGTGTCTGAGATTTCAACCCAAAAGTATCTATTAGCATTTAGCAGAATAGATTCTCTTCATCTGTGTTTTGTTTTGTTGGTGTTTTTTTATTCATCTGTTTTAATTAACATTTGTTTTATCAGCCAACACCAACACTATTTATATACAAGAAGTACAGATGAGTTCTCAAAACAAGATCTGTCTCTCACAGATGTATTCATGGCAAGAGTCAAATAGAATGACTGATACCAGCTGGCTCTTTATTCTGTCCTATGTTTTGATGTTGGATTATTTTTTTAGGTTTCAAGCTTGAGGGTCTTTATTGTAGCAAATTAATTCAACAGTGCGTGGCTTGCATTGAATGTATAATAGTACATATTTCGTGGAAGCTGTGTGATACATTTTAAGAGTTAATGTTCTTGATGAGGATGTGATTCAATTGATATATATGCACTTATATAACAGATCATAAAATACAGTAACTAAGTTGAATTATTTTTATAAATTCAAATTAGTTCAAATTCAGAAAACCTATTTCACATTTTTGTAATTTCTTCTGTAGAAACTGGTAGCTATTCATGAAGCTTATACTATAATCTTCTTCCTAATAAATAGTTCCGTAGAGTTATGGATCAGTTTCAGATATCTGCTTTTCATTTGTACCTCAATAACTGAGAGACCATAGATCCATAGAATGGCTTGGATAGAAAGGGACCTTAAAGATCAGCTACTTCCAATCCCACTGACACAAGCAGGGACACCTTTCCCTTGATCACGTTGATCAATGCCCCATCCAACCTGGCTATAAGCACTGACAGGGATGGGGCATCCATAACTTCCCTGGGCAACTTGTTCCACTGTCCAATGCCTGCACAGTAGAGAATTTCTTCTGAATATCTACTCTAAACCTACTCCCTTTCAGTTCAAAGCCATTGTCACTTGTTTTGTCACTGCATGTCCCTGTAAACCATCTCTCTCCATGTTTCTTGAAGCAGGTACAGGCAAGCTGCAATTAGGTCACCCCAAAGCCTTCACTTTTCCAGACTTAACAATCCAAATTCTATTAGCATGTCTTCATAGGAGAGGTGCTCCATCCCTAACCAGCTTGGTGGTTTCCTCTGGACTCGCTCTAACAATCCATGTCCTTCCTGTGCTGTGCCTTCCCCAGAGCTGATGCAGTACTCCAGGTAGAGTCTCACCAGAGCAGAGTAGAGGGCCAGAATCACCTGCTTGACCCTGCTGACCATGGATACTGGAAAAAACCTGTTTCTTAACTGGAGTGTCACTTATAATATTAGAAAGTTAACTTAAAATTCAGCTAAGCTATTCATACCAAAATTAGAATCCCTAGTTCTTTCTAAGCACATAAACGTAGATAATATAGTGAGGCAATGACACTTAAGAGAAGCAATCAAGCAAATTTGTGTCATTACCGCCTAGAAGCGATCAGCCAGGAAGGGCTGAAACCATCCCGGAGTATTCTTGAAAAAGGTTGTTAGATCACTGGCAGCATTCATGATAAAAATAGATGCATGATGGAAGCTTTGGACACAATTCATATATACATACACAGTATTTGTTTCTTGTCTGTGAGTTTGGTCTTAGCATTAGCCCTGTCCGTATTTTCACTAAAACTCATGAAATTTTTGTACACTTCTCCTGCACTCAGATTTTGTAACAGAAGCCAGACTTCAAGGCTGGCAGAAACATAGAATAATAAAATGACAAAAACACCCAATTACATTGAATATTAATCTTCTAGGTATTAAAGTAAACTCACATTGATAGAACCCACCTTCTTGAATCAAAAATCAGAAGCAGATGTCTGTAAATGTCATTTAATGCATAATATAATAAATGTCGTATACTTTACATATTGACATTCAAAATTGTTCATAAACATTGGAGTTAGCAGGTGATAAGTAATGAGTAAAATCAACTCCAGTTTCACCCCAAGAAGCAATGTAATTTACATTTATGGGATATTATTTGTATGCATTATTTATAGAGGTTTTCAAATGCTACTGGTTGTCTTATTACTTTTATAGGCTATTTTTCTGCTTATAAAGAGGATTATTACAGCAGAGCTGTTCGCAGCTGGCTTGGATGCCTTTGCAGTCAAAGTTTTTTTCAGTCCTGGCCAGATCAGCCAGGAGGCGAAACTCTAGACTGGGAAGTTCAAACAGGCTCCATCAGGGCTGGCACACTGCGTGTGGTGGCCTGGCCAAGCAGTGAGTGCCTCTCTCTGCTGGAGGCAAATGCATCCTCACTGACCATCCCATGGCCTGCAGATGTGTGAGCTTTACTGGGCTGCACCTGAAGCAGTTTAAATTGCCTCTGCAGATGGAGTGGTTGCATGATATTAATCTATGTCTGGAACCATCCTGTCTCAGTCTTTGGGATGGTAACAAGTTCAGAGGGGAAGATGACCCAAAAGTGAATGCATAGTTCATTGCACTAAAGAAGGATGCGGCATGTGCGACCATAGAGAATTGCTAAAAGGTGGTGAAAGTTATGCTCTGATATTTTTGTGTTGGAGTATTTAGTGTCCCACTCACTCTTCTGAACTGAGTACTTCAATCTGACTGTTTTTCCCACTATTTTGTGTTTTCTCCTTTTATTTGTTTTCACTTTCTTGCTTTTTGTATAGGGAAAATTTTGCCTATGAGAGAACTACTATCAGATTACCTAGATCCACCTCACTGCACAGTGAGGATCTGCCCCTCTTATCAAAGCTTTCAGCAGAACTGAACATGGTTGCAGCATCTTACTGCCTGCAGCACTTACATATTGAGAAGGGTAGGAAGCTCAGCCAGATATTCCCTACATACATTCTCACATCCTTTCTTATATTCTTCCTTCTCCTTTAGTAAGGAGTAATTTAGTCTGAATTTCCCTGTGGATTGTCACCTTTCATGGAAATTCACAGAATTCCCAGAATTCCCAGAATGACTAGGTTGGAAGAGACCTTCAATGCTATACAGCGACCTAATTGCTATACAATGTTACAGTGTATAGGTGTACAAAACACAGGTAATAGTTTTCTCTATTATAACCTCCCTTACTCAAAAGCTCTTTGCATAAATTATATTTAAATGACCCCAAACTTTAAGATTATGACTACTGAAGAGTCTGCAGTGAAATATTCTGAAAACTGAACAGTGTTAGCATTTCAAGGGCACTAAAAACTGTCTGCACTATATCTGTTAGTCTTCATTAATAAACAAGAAGACATTAAGATAGTGAATTAACACAGAAACTAAAAAAAGGATTCCACAGATAAGGATGTTAACTATAAACTGTGGGAGAAACTGTGGCTTTGGAACTTTCTAGCATTACTGATTTTTATTTCCAGCTTTGGTATTACTGGTATATATTGTTTCATTAACTGTAGAAGTTTTGCATATCATTTCCCTAGGCTGTGTGTTTGGAAGAGAAGAGCAATAACCCAGAAAATGTCTTGCACAGATTTTATAAATTCTTTCCTCTGAAGCTAATTGACTTGTAAATTCTATTGTTTACAGTTTACAGTTACACAAACCAAGAACATACTCCAAACCTCAGACTGATAGTGGCTCATGGTAGAAGCATGTAGTCCAAGTGACACAGCAGCACGAGAGTATAATTCATCTAATAAAGTGCCTTTGTTCTTCATTACCTATGCCTCCACGTGCACCTCTAGGATCACAAAATATAACATTATTAAATTGTTCCTTTGTTTTTTTGCTCAGGACATATCTTCTTCATATTTAAAGCAAATACCATGAGACATCTTTGTTTTTCAGATTTCAGCCTTAGTAACTTCCTGTATATATGACAAAAGCCAAGGTAAATTGCAAAAAATGGTAAAATCACTTTGGTGCTTTGCTAAGTAAGGATGAGAGGCATCTGTGGGCACTGCACTGCTGTTTAAATCCGAATTTGATTGAAATCTATTGATGGATATGTTGGGTTTGAACAGCCAGGTTTTGGTAGCAGGGGAGCTGCAGGATGGCTTTTGTAAAAGCTCCCAGAAGCTTCCTCCATGTCCAGCAGAGGGAATGCCAGATGGCTCCAATGTGGACATGTCACTGGCTGAGGCGGGCCAACCAGAAATGGTGGCAACTCCTCCATGATAACATAACTAAGAAAAAGGGAAAAAAAAAGTTATTGGGCAGATGTAATTGGGGCCAAAGAGAAGGGTAAGAATACATGCAAGGAACACCCTGCAGACACCCAGGCCAGTGCAGAAGGAGGGCAAGGACGTGCTCCAGGTGCTGGAGCAGAGACCACCTGCTCCCAAAGGGATGCAGAGGGATGCAGAAATCCCATTTGCTCCCAAAGCAAAGAGATGCAGAGATCCACCTGCAGCCCATGGAGGAGAGCCAGGCTGGAGCAGGTGGATGTCTGAGAGGAGGATGTGACCCTGTGGGAGCCTTGAGCTGGAGCAGGCTCTGAGCAGGGACCTGCAGACCTGTGGAGAGAGGAGCCCATGCTGTACCAGGGTTTCTGGTAGGACTTGTGAAACTGTGGTACACCCATCTTGGAGAAGCCTGTCCTTGAAGAACTCTATCATGTGGAAGACTGTCCCTTGCTGTAGCAGTTTGTGGAGAACTGTTGCTGTGGGATAGCCTCACATTGGAGAAGTTCATGGCGAACTGTCTCCTGTGGGAGGGACCCCACACTGGGGCAAGGGCTCCTCTCCCTGAGCAGTGGCAGGAACATTTTGTCATGAACTGACCAAAACCTCCAGTCCCATCTCCCTGCATCACACAGGGATAGGAGATAGAACTAGGAAGGAGGAAGGAGTGGAGGAAAGATGATTTTAAGGTATTATTTTACTTCTTATTACCCTGCTCTGATTGTGTTAGTAATATATTCAATTACTATCTCCAGTTGGAGTCTATTTTTCCTGTGATAGTATATGGTGAGTGATCCCTCCCGGTCCTTAACTCATGAACCNGATGGCTTTTGTAAAAGCTCCCAGAAGCTTCCTCCATGTCCAGCAGAGGGAATGCCAGATGGCTCCAATGTGGACATGTCACTGGCTGAGGCGGGCCAACCAGAAATGGTGGCAACTCCTCCATGATAACATAACTAAGAAAAAGGGAAAAAAAAAGTTATTGGGCAGATGTAATTGGGGCCAAAGAGAAGGGTAAGAATACATGCAAGGAACACCCTGCAGACACCCAGGCCAGTGCAGAAGGAGGGCAAGGACGTGCTCCAGGTGCTGGAGCAGAGACCACCTGCTCCCAAAGGGATGCAGAGGGATGCAGAAATCCCATTTGCTCCCAAAGCAAAGAGATGCAGAGATCCACCTGCAGCCCATGGAGGAGAGCCAGGCTGGAGCAGGTGGATGTCTGAGAGGAGGATGTGACCCTGTGGGAGCCTTGAGCTGGAGCAGGCTCTGAGCAGGGACCTGCAGACCTGTGGAGAGAGGAGCCCATGCTGTACCAGGGTTTCTGGTAGGACTTGTGAAACTGTGGTACACCCATCTTGGAGAAGCCTGTCCTTGAAGAACTCTATCATGTGGAAGACTGTCCCTTGCTGTAGCAGTTTGTGGAGAACTGTTGCTGTGGGATAGCCTCACATTGGAGAAGTTCATGGCGAACTGTCTCCTGTGGGAGGGACCCCACACTGGGGCAAGGGCTCCTCTCCCTGAGCAGTGGCAGGAACATTTTGTCATGAACTGACCAAAACCTCCAGTCCCATCTCCCTGCATCACACAGGGATAGGAGATAGAACTAGGAAGGAGGAAGGAGTGGAGGAAAGATGATTTTAAGGTATTATTTTACTTCTTATTACCCTGCTCTGATTGTGTTAGTAATATATTCAATTACTATCTCCAGTTGGAGTCTATTTTTCCTGTGATAGTATATGGTGAGTGATCCCTCCCGGTCCTTAACTCATGAACCCTTTGTTATATTTTCTCTCCCCATCCATCTGCAGAGGGGAGTGATAGAGAGGCTTTGGTGGGTGCCTGGTATGCAGCCTGGGTCAACTCACCACTGTTCCTTTTGTCCTCTAATGGCAATACTGATGATTTTTAAATTTTACTGGGGTGTTTTTTCTGCTATAACTGGTTTTCTCACTGTTGAATGGCTGCTTCCTTCAACATGCCATCAATTTATAGTTCCAAACTTTCCTATATTTAACAGTGAGGGCTTGGCATTTGTCTGGACAGAGTGCTCTGCCACTGCTTCTTCCTGCCTTTCTTCTGCCAGTTTGAACACACCTGCTCATGTGAGTTGACATTTTGTTTTTGTGAGGTTTTGTACCTCCTGTGACATGTTTCCTTCAATGTAGATTTTAACTGAGTTTGTACCAACGGTCAGACAATAAGTTTTGCCACTAAATCAAGTTTAGCTCTGAAGTTTATTGGTTCTGCCTTGGCTTGGGGAAGAATGTGTCCCACATAAAATTATTTTAGCAATGATTTTATATGGGATGAAAGCTGCAGCCAATAAAAAAAAAATGTGTCTAAGTAACTTCACCATCTAGTTCAAGCTGAAGTTCAACTTGAACTTAGAGTACTTTGTTCTCTGACAATGATGCAGTTAAAACCCTTGAGCAATACAGCCTAACAATTGAGTTACAAATTCACACATCATTAGTTTCTTATTAATCTTATGTTTCATAATGAAGTGACTTTTGAGAATGGCATTAGGTCACAAGTAAATTTAAAATCTATTACTTAATAACACAAACAATTTGCCTAAATGGCAGAGTTAAGGTTAGGTTAGCATGTAGCTTATCCTTGTTGGTCCTTTATCATTGACTCTGTAATGATATTTTAAATACTGTTGTTCTGTGTGAAACAATATTATAGTAATTTTAATTTTTTTTTTCAAAAAATCTCTATTTTGTATCTTACTATTTACTTCTCAAGATTTTTTAGTCTGTTCATGGTTAAAAAATATAAATACAAATTTAGTTTAATCATCATCGTACTCCTAGCATTTCCCCAGCAAAGCCAAAATGGATGTATTTTCTCCTAACAATCTGCATATCATTTTTCATACAGAATCTTAAACTCAGAAATTACTTTGGGAGCAACCCCTAAACAGAATGAAGATGTAATTTTCCTAGAATTATTTTGGGCTGATGTATGGTCTGCTTAAAATTCACAGTCTGTTACCTTGATAAATGAACTAAAATTTCCAAACTACATATTTATGCACATTAGTGGAACTTCTCATGAAGTTGATTGAGAATCTTTGAAGGTTGGTTGGGGGTTTTTTTGTTTGTTTTGTTTTTCTTCACAGTTAAATAAATGTTCAATCTGTATCTGGCATGCCTGTTTAGAAGACCACTAATCTTGAGGTCAAGGAACAATAAAAGCAAAGGCTTCCTTGCTTATCTCTCCTAAGAGAATGTAGGAGCTCCTCTATAATGACTCTGTCGACATTTACTGTTCACAGTTCATGCATTTCTCATAATCTCCATAAAATGTCAGCATGTTCTCTAACAGGCACTTCTGGAAAACCTTTTCAGCCTGCACTGTCTGTGGCTCTGTGCTATTTCTCAGTACGAAGCCACTGGGCTTGATAAAGAGGCCAACCTCATTCCTCTGTGAACGAGCAGATAAGGATGACGAGGCAAAGCAGCCTGTGTGTGCTGCTAGAGCAGTTCTGTTTGTCTCACCTTCCCTAACTCCTTCTCATGGCACATATCCACAGTGAGAGGGAACTAACATTTCTTCAGAATTCCAAATCACAGAAGGCAAAATACAATGCTTCCTAGGAAAATGTAGATAGATCCCCCACAGTTTTATGATTTTCATTATGGTCAAAGCAAATGTTTGCAAAATTCATCAAATGTTTGCAAAACAGTTTATCATTGATTTTATGAGTAAATTTGGCAGCTTTTTTTTAACTGAAATTTGTATATCTAATGTAAGCAACATAGTGTTCTGGCACCATGGACAGGCATTAACATCTACATGGTATTTTACATATTTTTTGGAACTGTTGCCCTCCCTTGTGTTATTGGTAATATTCGTAGTCTTTTGTTAACATTTCCTGCCTGCATTAGAGTACATAGAAAAGATGTACTTGATTGACCTTCAGATAAGACGCATTTGTTTATGTAATAATGACATTCATGTCTTTTAAAAGTTCTTTCTATTTGAGAAAGAGTCAGGTATTACGTATTCCTTTCACATTTCAGGGGAGCTAAGGCCAAAATTCTCACCACCCTCCTCCAGAAATAAAAAATTCTGTGTTTGCTGCAGTTTCTTTAGCTGCAACACATAGTGAACTGATTCAATGGAAAAAGTCACTAGAGATCAACAGTGCACACAACTCTAGCTAAACACAGGCTGTTTAACAAAGGCATTTGCTTTCACTCCTCATTTTGACTTTGTTCTCTACTTACTGCATTCTCATAGGTACTCTGATCCTACTAGAAACCTGCAACTTTATTTACATGCCCATTGTGAATATATACAGCCAATTTTCCTATTCAAAATTCTAATGCCTTGTCTATATGTGATAATAAGTACTGTGAGAAGAGCTGGTATTGAATTTAGCAAAGTAATCATACTAAACTCTGGTAGGATTACAACACCATGCCAATATGGAGAGGAAGAAACTGACTCCTTTTCCTTAGAAAAGGTACAATGACCATTTGCAAAGACTTTGCTGTGTGACTTCGCCTTGATTAACGCATTGCTTTGTTCCCTCTTGGACTACCCCAGAAAATGCAAACTGAGCTTTAAATATGGGAGTTGGGTGACTAAACTATACTGACTATTGCTTCTCTCACTGCTCAAAGTTATATCTAAATCTAACAGTGAAAACTTCTTAGGCTTGTCTGCCTTATACTTGACATTTATGCTTTTATTCTGTAGAAATTCCACCCTGCAAAGATATTCTAGGCTGAAAGTGATTTTTCTGGGGATTGGCAATTAAAGAGGCATTAGTTTTCACGTTAGTTTGGTAGATTTGGGGACTATAGGTAACTTGTATTAGGGGTTCATAATCATAACTCAGATTCAGTCAAGCTACCGGAATTCCCGCATTTTAACTTAACCTGGAAGTGTGCTGTGAAAACATAGGGTAGTGAGAATCAAAAGGCCCAAATGTGACCTCGAAAATACAGAGGGTGCAAACCTCCTAAAATGAGTAAGATTTCTCAGCTGCAATACATCAGATGAATTTTAATGTGGAGATCTGTTTTAGCTTGTGTTGATTACAAAATAATCTTATGACTAAGGTACAAATTTGGTGAAATTAATCCCACTGTGAGGCCCTGATGTTGGGGAAAATGGATTAAATAGATTAAATATGAGTTAAATATGAGTCTGTAGTGACCCCTAGTTAACATACAAGTTAATGCTTATCGTTAACATGTTAAGCACTGTTGATGATAAGAAGAAAAATAATAAAAAATATGAGCATCCATGGTGTTGATAAGTTACTAATTAGAGGTTTACTTAAACGTGTGCTTTTAGATTTGTGTTCCAGTGAAGCATACATGGGAGCTTGTGGATGTGCTGACTTAAAACACAAAATGTTTCTGCAGTTTCTCACAGCACCCTTAAGGAATTAGGTCTTCTTCTATAAGGATATTTAATTTAATGCAAAGTAAATATAGTACTGTGTGTAGGTGAATGTACATCTCCTGCTAAAAGCTGGCAGGAAATCTTCCAGACGTGGCATGAGGTCTGACCTAGGATAAACACTGGTGAGAACTATGAAAGGCAACTTTGGAAATGAAGGAAAGAAAAGTTAAAAACTCCACCAATTTGGTCATCTGAAATCACTATTTTAAGGTTAATGCAGTGTGAAACAGGACATAGCATAACTGGTTATGCAGTGTAAGCATTAAAAACCCCCATGTCACTTCCCCTCGCCCAACTCACATTAATCTCACTTTAAAGGCAAACAGTCATGGTCTCTCTTCACTCATGCAAATACTCAGCTGAGTGAAAGCTAAGTGGTATTTCTTGACAAGTATCCTCAGGGAATTTTGACCTGCAACTACTGTGCAAAATGAGTAAAACTACATTAACTGTAGAATACATAATAATGAGAAAAAAAGTCATCAACCAATGGCTAGAAAAAGCCAGCAGCTAGTGTATTTATTTTTAATGTACCTGGCCAATAAATATCTTTTTCAGTACATAATCTTGATTCAAAGCCTATATTTAATGAAATATCTGATGAATTAGACTTGTTTGAACTTAGACCATCAAAATTATATATTAGAATTTCTTGATTCAGATATACATCCTTAAAAGTATCTGTGAATGTGTTTTCACCACAGCTCTTTCTGTGTCCCAATAGACTCATGTATGTTGACAGTGAAACCATCATCTCTCTGCTTTCTAAATTTAAATGTCATTTTTAATCATTATCTCTACTTTTAGAAGCTCAGAAACAGATTTTTATTGGATTTTGAGAGTCAGGTTTGGTTTAAGCTGATTATGATATTGAAAATATCTCTTGTCCTGTCCTCTTCACCATCAGACTGCAATTTCCTGGGTGGCTCCCTAAAGAAAAGGGAGCATGTAGCTGCAGCCTCAAGTGGAGATTTATTTTAAGACAAAAAAGCACCGTATGGTCTAGGAAGTCTCCAGGAGATGTGAATGCAATGACCTTGTAAGGCAAAAATACAACTCCTCCTGAGGGGAAGAGTAGGGACAGACACTGATCTCTTCTCTGTAGTGACCAGTGACAGGACCTGAGGGAATGGCCTCAAGTTGTGTCAGGGTAAGTTTAGGTTGGATGTTGTTCACCCAGAGGGCGGTCAGACATCAGAACAGGCTTCCCAGGGGAGCGGTCACAGCACCAGCCAGAGTCCAAAAAGCATTTGGACAATGTTCTCAGGTAGGTGCTCTGACTCCTGGGCTGTCCTGTGTGGGGCCAGCAGTTGGACTTGATATCCTTGTGGGTCCCTTCCAACTCAGCTTATTCTGCGTTTCTGTAAAAAATTAGATTACACTTAGATGAAATACTCTTGAATATTTACATTTAATTTTTCAGATCTCTTTCTTTTTTTCAGAACCAAGTTAATCTGACACTCACAAATATAATAAACTCTGAGCTGCGATGGTTTTAACCACACACATAAAAGACAATTAAAAAAACAACCAAACAGAAACCCCCAAACCCAAAACCAAGCACTATGCCTCTCCCTCCCCCTTAAAGAACACTCAGAACCTAATAGCAAAAAAAAAAAAAAAACCAAAACAAAAAACAACAAAACCCCAAGCAATGTAAAGAAGGCTAAATAATGACAACCAGTAGAATTTACCAAGATAATAAATAGATTATATTTTTGTGTTCTGACTCTTAATTCTGACATTTTAAGTAGGGTCTAAATGTAGAAATAGAGATAATATTTGAAATTGATCCCTGTTGCTATTAGTTGCAATTCCACTGAAGCTGAGAAAATTGTGTCTGCAATGATTTTGGCTGGGAGTGCAGTTATATTCTTTCAGTACATTGTAAATTTTGTCTGTTTATTTGTGTTTATTTTGTTTTAATTTCCTCTTTAGCCATTACAGATTTTATTTTTAAATAAACTCTGCTCTTCATAGGGACATCTGCTTGCTCTGGTTGGCAATGTGTCCCAGTGATGATGATTTTACTCTTTCAGTTTCTGGTCCTGGAGTGGAATATTAATATTAGCACATAACAGTGTGCATACAAGACAGCATAATGAGGAATGGTGTGAGGACAAGCAGCACATTGTAATGAGCCTCAAGCTTAAAAAACATACACTGCTGCTGTAATAAGAGATGGTATGTGTGGGTGATTCAAGAAGAAATGATCAATTAATAAGTCTTTGTAATAGAGTTCACAGAGATGGGAAATCTAGCAAGACTCTTGGGCCTACTTTAAAAAGGAAAGACATTCTGCATAGAATAAAATACCATATTGTACTTTTTTGTGTAGCTCAGAAAACATCATTAATCTCTAGCTAATGAAAAGAATGTATAGGTAGACATGTATATACATATATAAAATATTATACAGATTGTATTGATGATAATAAAGCTATTAGTATTAATTTTAACCATTCACGTTAAACACTGTTAACCAAATAGCATTTGGACACCTGCAGTTATAGAGATAGATCAGGGCAGAAATTTATAACTTTGCTTAAATAAGGTGAAAATTAAGTTTCTTGACTTGCCTAGAAAAGGAGCAATGAGCTACTTCAGAGAGCAGCCATGCCTGCTCATTCCATGGGGAACAGGCTGTGGGAGTTTTATGTGACATCATGGTAGAGCACTTCAGAAGCTGTGTAAAGGGAGAGTGTTTATAAGTAGACGATTTCAAATTATTAGCTCTCTAAATCAGACATGAAAATGGCAGTAAAGAAGCCATAGCAAAAATTACAAGGAAACCTTTTAACTTACCGTGCTTTATTTTCTCTTTACTAGAAAAGACCATGTTTGCAGGAGCAAGATTAGAGCTTTAAGTAGAATGAACTTGTTTCCTTTTTTCATTTTTATAATAAAACAAAAATGATATCACCTTATGACTGTTTTTTTTTTAATCATTATTATTTTTAATTTGCCAGCTGTCTTCACTGCAAATAACAAGGAGAGCTTTAGACAGTTGAAGAGTTATAGGCAAATTGCATGAAGTATATCTCGTTGCTGCAGAAAATCCCTATTTGTTAATGCTTACCACAGAGCATATGGCAAGATTTTGGGGTTTTTTCTGCTCTGGTGTTTGAAATAAATAGTATGTTTATTAACTAGTTAAAATATAGGGCAATGGATGAACGTTTGTTATGCCCCTGCTGAAAGCATCAGTAGCCAAAAAACAGTTTTAGTCCACTTCATATGTGACATGAATTTGTAGTTTTGTTTCAGAATCCAGTCCTAGGCTACTGGTAGAATGAAGACATGCTATAGCACCATGATTATTCTACCTGCAAATATGTCTCAATTCTTTTTAGAGATTTCAGCAGCATCCTACTGATTTTATTAGAATCTACTTTTGGCCACAAAGCTGGTTGAGTTAGAGCTTTCTATTCAATCACTAGTGAGAAATGATGGCACAGGAAGGAAATCTAGAAGAGTTTCTGATTTTTTACATATATTTAGATAATAAAAAGGGAAGAAATCTAATCAAGAAAAAAAATAGTGCTGTGTTCTGCTACATTTCCAAGTACAGCACTCTTACTGAAGTAAGCTGGAGTTTGGCATCTGCATATACTGCCTGATGAACCAGGGGGGTTTAAGTAAAACACTTTGTAGCTTTTGAACAGATATTTCTTCTCCTGTGCTTCTCCCTACTTTATTTCGGGGAGCACAATGATAAGCTAGCATTTTAAATTGCTGATTTGCTTTTTGTTCCATAATAAGAAATAAGAGAAGTCATCCAAAAACATTCTGTAAATTTGAAGGTCTGCAGAAATAAGGTTCTTGGGTTCAACAGTTAGATCTTTGTGTTTCCTTCTGCCTCGTAGTCTTTCTCCCTTGCTTGTGTGTCTGGTGAATGTCAAACAGAGCCTTCTTAAAAGGGCATGAATGCATGAAAATGGCAATATAGGCTGTCTTGGAATTTAGTATGCAGAATGAGCAGGTAGTATTGTCCTTGTTTCCTGTTCAGCTTTCATTCCCTGTCTGCTTCTCTAATTTGGAAAAACAATTAATTGATTGAGAAATATATTCTATGATTAGTGAATTTTATGGAAAATAATATTTTATTGCCAAAAAAATGTCTGTACTTGTTGAAACTAAATAAAAACCAGTAAATATTCTCATCACTTTCATCTCTATATGTATGAAATTTATCTTTAATGTTATAAATGTATTTACAATATGCTGTACAATCATTTGTAAAAGGAAGAGAAAGCAAGCTGTAAGCTCTAGATGTATCAATGATAAAATGTGATATCAAAGTGCCCAGGCTACTCTCAATGGATACAAGTTTATGAACATCAGATGGTATAAGTAAAATATGCAGATATCAAATAGTCTTTTCTCAAAGAAGATTAACATGCTGCCACTATTTAAAAAAAAAAAATCCTGGTATTATGTACAGTATAATGGCACTGATAACATTTGAATTTGTTTGATTTGTAGTTCCAGGCCATAATTCTGACAGTTTTAGTGTGTCAATCAGAGTTGACTTTAGTTCTTCTTATTTTACATGTGTGGTCTTCTTAAAAAGAATTATTTGAGTGAATTATTTGCTGTCTTTTGTTTGTTTGTTTGTTTTTCCTTTTTATTTTTCTTAATTGTATCGCCTGCTGAACTTTTCTTAGTATTTCTTTGACCTTGTGGAACAATTTTAGTCACATTTAACAAGCTGTGAAGTGATCTTAAGAGAACAAATTCTTCATGGCAAAAGAAAAAGACCTGAATGAGTGCTACTGGGAAGCAGAGGTTGCTGCTTACACTTAGAATACTGGACATTTGAGTACCTAGAACAGAGACCCACAAGAAATGAGACTCTCCAGTTTTGTATTAATCTTTGGGGTTTAATTGAAATAAATTAATGTGTCTGCCTGTGCTATAAACTCCACTCCCTGACCAACAAAAAGCATACATGGGTGTTAAAGGCATTTCCTCTTCCCGATTTGAACATCTAATTAAAAACAACATCTTTCTGAAATTTCTATCTTAATGATAATCGAATTTGAGGTTAATTAAGGTTTCTGGAATGCTAACTATATTTTTATGTGTCTGTAGAAACCGAAAACAGCAATGCACTTCTTTTATTAGGCTTGCTAAGCAGTTAAGTAACATGAGAGGAGTGACTCACGCTGGAACTGTGGAGTCAGGTCTACACTAGATGGCACTTGAGGCACCATTTATTCAGAGTGTGTTGAATTGCAGCAGCTGCAGCTTTGGTTCTTAACATTTTTGTGTCTGTTAGACATGAGTCATTAGTAATTCTAAAATGAGATTTAATAATTCTCACACAAGTAGTAAGCAGGGAATAAATATTTCATATTGTTACACATATTGAAAACATTCTGGCATCCTACAGATGCCTCTGGAGTAGCTCTGTGGCATCCTTATGGAAGTCCTTCAGTGCATTCTAGAAAAACTATTGCTTAAATAGCATTCATAATTGCCCTCAGGCAATTTTCACACACTTCCCAGATTAGTCTCATATCACCTCTTGTTAGCTGGAGGTGATTTAAACAAACAGCCTTGGAGTGTGTGCACACAGCACATCTGGGGTAGTGATAACATCTCTCAGAATGAAAGCTTGGCTCACATCAATAGCATCTTGGAAGAAATTTAAACAAAGAAGGTTTCTTTGGTGGAATCTGAAAATATGCGGATTCCAAATACTACTTTTTTTCCTCCCCCTTTTTTTTGATTGAAAGGCATTGAATTTTTTTCTATTGTTTTCTATTGGCATATTTGCAGTCCTGGTACTGCACAAAGTGTGGAAACTTCTTATGCTGGAATAAAAGGACAGAATGTTTTCTCCAGATTTTCTCTTCAGTACTAACTTGCCCTTTTGACATACACACATGAACAGAGCTCTTTACATTTCTAATGCTTTACTACAAGACAGAGTAAAGGTGATGCTGTACAAGCAATTGTTGAGTCTGCAGAGGAAAATGTGATGAAGGGTAAAGAAGAAAACAGTTGGTTTTGTCCAGTGAAGGTGGGATGCTATGAAAGGGCATGTCTGCTGTTCTGCAGGCTGAGAGGTCATGGTGGAGCAAACCCTCTCTTTTGGAGATTGTGACCGTGCTTTTTCCGTAGCTGTTTGTTACCTCTTTTATGTTTTCACCAAATGTGTGATCTTTTATACATGTGGGATATACATTCTTAATAGGATCTTAGAGCAGGGTAGGACGGAGGTTGTGAACCTCTGTGGGTTGCACCCCTTCAGTGCCCAGTGGGTGGTGCTGGGTGATGGGTGTGAGCACTGCCGTGTGCCGCGCTCCGCAGGCCCTGCCGCGGTTCTTCTTGGTATTCTCACGTAGCCTTATTGCATCCACACTCACACCCACACACACCTGCCCTGCTCTTCCTCTTCATAAGCCTGCTGTGGGTCTCCTTGTGCTTTAATCATCCACAGGTTTAATGGCAGAGGAGATTCATTCTCCACAGAGCTGGCTCGTAGAAGTGTTGAGCACAATTCCAAGGGAAGTTAAGCACTTAGCGGTTCCAAATCATCTCATCCCACATATGATGAGCAGTTGTGCAAAGGCAGTTATGCTTAGTAAGAGGAATAAATAGCCTTCAAGGTGAAGAACTGTACTTTGTAGATGACTCTTAAAGCCAAATTTCTAATGTGAGCTAGAGCAAGCTTTTTGTGGAGCATTAAATCTCCTTTATTAATGAAGAAATCAATTATCACACTCCAGCAATTTACCATTAACATTCGTTCTGCATCACTTGAAATGTTGAACAGCTATAATCATAAGCAAAGACTTGAAACAAAGAAAAGCTGTCCCCTAATTCCGCAAATAGTGTTTTAATTAAATTTCCCACAAAAGGATAGCATTCACATAACAAAAAAGGTAACATAAATCTCAGGGTCCTTAGCTGTTGTCTTAGACATTGGAATTTTACTAGCTATTGTTTACATAGCTGCAATTTGTCAGGCATGTGTTTTTGAAATGTACTTTTATCCTATTCTAGACAAGGATTTAGTTCATATCATAGTATCCTAAGTGTCCCCCATAGCCTCTGCCAGGGTGGAAGCAATCTGCATGCTGTGCTTTAATCTACAGAGCACACTTCAGCTGGTTAGTATTCCTGAAGATGAGCATGTCAACACAGCATTCTTGAGAAACAATGCACACCTCACTGAGACATCACAGCATGTTTTCAAATTGGGAAAGGGCAGGATTCTCATGAAGCAATGAGAAAAAAAATTAAAGTGTGCATATGTGCTAGTGCATGTCCTACGTTGGAGTCACAAGTCAGGAATAAATGTTTAGAATCGAATATGAGAGGTTTTACTTATTAATTGTTTAAAGTATGCTTTAGGCATCTGTGTTGGAAGGAAAAATCATGTTTTAATACTCATTAATTAATGACAGAGAATTATAAGATGGCTTCAGACTTTTATGCTAAGAAAGCTCAAGGTTTTGCCAGTAAGAAAACTTTGCAAATGTTCAGTCTACGTTTGACCTAGTGCTTTCAGTCTTACAAAATGCTGCCTTGTGCTTGCTTGACAATTCTTCGTTCTTCTTGGTATTCACCTTCTTTCTGTTAAACACTTGTGAAAGCTTATGCAATGCTGACTTTTCTATGCATGGTTTGATTAGACCAAGGTCATACAAAGCTGTCACTTTCTTAAGCATTTTACCATAACGAAGTTTGCATCAATGACATTTTCTTGTTTCCTTTTAAATAAATAATGACAAGACCCTCTCTAGCTGGCCTGCTGCTCAGGGTTAGCAGATGCTCTTTGTTGCACAGTTCTGTTTCCCAGTGGAATCAACAGGAGGATGTGTGGGAGTAGTTTGAGTTCACCTTGCTTTCCTTAGTTCTGGAACAGACCATCATAAACGCGTTTCAGGACTCTTACTCCCTATTCCGTGACACATTCCCAGGAGTTGTAGTGATCTTAATTTGTGTGTAAATAAATTAAAATAAAAAATGAATCTTCTTTCTGTGTGTCACAGCTTCCACTTTCACTAGCACAACCAGAGCAAATAACATCTTCCACTAAATGTTACCAAGGATGAACTTTTGTTTGGGATGCAGGGATAAAATCCTTGGAATGTTTTATATAATAGCATCAGTTGGAGACTGTTAACTTGCTGTTAATTGATTTTGAGAAATTGAGAAACAAGTTTTGAACGATTTTAGAGGAAAATTATACAAATCACATAGGAACATTCAGTCTTAATAGGAATATTTCTAAAGAAAACAGTTAATAACACTAGCACAAGGTTTGACTCAGTGTTTTGGACTTTAAGCTTCAACTTCAGTGTTATGTTTTTCACATAGCAAGCCCCTAATTACTGCATAAGTCTCTGGCCCCCAAAGGGATTTTAAACTATTTATGCCAGTGCAAGCAATCTAAGAAACAAACAACAACAACAAAACCAACCAACAAATCCACGAAAAACAAAAACAAAAATGAAAAAACCCAAATTAACACAAATCTGCTCTAAAGACACTTCTGTTTTTGACAGATGCAACACAGTACTGAATTGCATAATAATATAGGAATTCTAAATAGATTTACTCTTCCCATGTTTTGAGGCAACAAAGCTCTGTATTGGGACCAATATAATAATTACCATGTTGTGAATTGTGGTGCAGGAAAACTGTGGTTTGGCACCATATTTTTGTGATTTAATTCTTCCAAATTATATGTGTGGTTCATGCACATGTATAAAAGAAGAGTGAAAAGAGGCTGAGCAAAAGCACTCAAGCTTCTTTGTCTTGTGCTGGCAGCATGAGATGCCTAAGGTGGGAGCATAGCCCCTGAAACTTGTTTACACAGTAGGTAGAGTGAGTGAGAGAGAGCCTTTTGCCAAGGGTGGTTCTGAGGTTAAGTGAGCAGAGCTGCAGTTTGGACCTGACTCTTTCTGTTCCATAGTGGAGGATCCTGAGGCAGTGTGCCCCTGATTTAAAGGGCTGGATATGATGATGGCTTCAAAAGGAACTGCATCTGGGCCTTGCAAGATGTGGTTGTTTGTTTGTTTGTGTGTGGTTTTTGTTGTTTGTTTGTTTGATTGCTTTTTGATAGTTTCCTAAAACAAACTTTCTTTTATTAACAAAATTATGGGAAGCAATTCTCAGAACCACAACATGAAAATTTGTTTGCCCATTATACAGAGTAGGCAAAAGCTTCCAGTGTTAGAAAAAGGCTCTGGGTCTGAATTTAGTTCTTTCTCCATCTCGTTCATATTTAGCTTGTCAGTTGTTGTGACTCCTACTATGATCCCCTGCTCCTATAAATTATACATAATTGTAACTCACTGTGACAAAAGGAAGAATAAAAGTTGCTATTATGGAAAGTTTTTTGGTCAATCAGTTTGTTGCAACTAACCTCATCCCAATCATTGTCAAATGGACCGTGTAACAGTTGAATGAGGATTTAAATATTTTTATTTATTGTTACACTTGTTTTATCACCTTATTTATCCTTCTATTTTATTCTCAGACTGGAAAATATTTTTTTAACAAAAATAAAATTCAAATAAGTAATTGTAAAATGTTATTTTTAAACATGAGTGTATGCAGGGCCCGGGAAGTGTTTGCTCTCCTGTACTTGGCTCTCATGAGGGCACACCTTGAATGTTGTGTCCAGTCTTGGGCCCCTCACTTGGAGAAAAACTTTGAAGGGCTGGAGCATGTCCAGAGAAGGGCAGCAGGTCTGGTGAAGTGTGTAGAGGGTGTCATATGAGGAGTGGCTGAAGGAGCTGGAGATGTTTGGCCTGGAGAAAAGGAGGCTCAGGGGTGACCTTATCACTCTCTACAAGCACCTGAAAGGAGGCTGTAGCCAGGTAAGGGTCTGTATCTTCTCACTGGCAGCCAGTGACAGGACAAGAGAACACAGTCCCAAGTTGCACTAGGAAAACTTTCTTTACTGAACAGATGGTCCATCATTGGACTGGGCTGCCCAGGGAAGTGGTGAGATCACTATTCCTGGAAATATTCAAGAAAAACTGGGCATGGCACTCAGTGCTGTGGTTTACTTGACAAGGTACTGTTCATTCAGAGGTTGAACTCCATGATCTTGGAAGTCTTTTCCAACCTTAATGATGCTATTATTCTATGCTGGAAATTAATGGCACTTTTTCCCTTGGAGTGTGTTCTAACATGGGCTAAAGTTGCTCTTGAATTGATGTCCATTCACTGATTTCAAATAACATAAAATAGTTCTCAGTTTATGAAAGAAAAGTGTTAAATAACCAAATAAAATCTTCGATCCTTTCATGTTATTCTCACAGAGAGGAGAATTTTGATATCTGTGTAATACTTAGTCTTCTGCCATCAGACTCTTAAATATTTGGGGAAAAACATATGAGAATTGATACAGTTAGAATGTAATAGTAAGTAAATCAATAGTGGGCTTAGTGAAATATTTCACATGAACAAGATATAAACAAGCATCCTAGGGTTACTAAATTAGACTGTCACAACCAATTTTGTCACAGTGGATTCTGTCTCAGGTGCAGAGGAAAACTGCTTGTTTATGAACATTGAAATCTGTATTTACCTTGGCCTATGGTTGAGTTTTCCTTCCCAGGGGAAGGGAGTAATGAATGATTATGCATTTTCCCCCTGACATGCAGCATAACTAGGCAAAGCCAAAACATAGTATTGGCACTAGCCTGGCATACTCAAAGTCACCAGACATTAATATGTAGACAGAATTCAAGGATTAAGAAGATTCCATCTTTATGGGATTAGATCCATGTTCTACCTAAATTCAAGGATGATGCAGTTGAAGGAATCTTAGAAATCTTTGAAAGAGCAACCTTTAAAAATTCTTCAGCTCTAGATCTATATCCTTTCTGGGAAAGGAAGAGTGACTCCATCAAGACAGAGAAAACACCAGGCCCTACTAGTCTTTCTTTGGTGTATAGAATTCAATGGATAACAGCTATTTTTTTTCCAGTCTACGTTGCCAGGCTGCCTCACTGAGGAATAGGAGCTCCTCTATGAATTCTGTGGGATTGTTTCATTTCAAATATACCTTGCTATATGTCTCTTAGGATGAAAAAGAGTCAAATACTTGGTGAAATTAAGGAATGGAGGGTTGTTTTTTGGTGGGTGTGTTTTTGTCCTTTACTTTTCTGTGAAAGATTTAATCCTAGAGGATTGTGTTGAGGGAGTCAGTATATTGGCAGCTATTTTTAAGGACTATAAATCATGGACTGGGAAAGACTAATAATCTTGAGGAAGCAGAAATAAATGTCTTGGAAGAAAGCTTTACTATTGCCTCTGTACAAGGTCAACAATAAAAGAAAATGATGAGCAGATATTATCTTCTCTCTTGGGTGCTCTTCTGGGAGAACACAGATTTACTAATATGATATTGCCTGTCAATAATTGTTTGGGGAAAATTCCATGAAAATTCCTAACAAAACATTTGCACTTCTTCAATTAAAAAAAATAAAAATGTGCAGGTCAGAGGCTCAGAGTCCAAAAGGCTTCTGAATATCATAATACATCAAAAATTAACTGTCAGTTCTCTGGGTGGAATCCTTAAGTTGTAAACAAGCTTAGTTTAGTAGTTAATTCTAAGTTCAAAAAGTATATTGGACAGCAATCTTAAGGCTTCTGGAGACAGTTGTTGGAAGAAATTGTCAGAATTATCTTATGAAAAAGACCCATTGAAGTTACTGTGCCAAAACAACTTGATAGAAGGTCTCCCCCTGGTTTCCACCTTGATGTTTCTGGATCTATTTTTTCAGTTTCTTGAAAAAGCAATGACTTGCATTCTTGCAGTTTTAGCATAGGAATGTACTGTTCTGTGAGCAGAACTTGTGCTGCCTCGTTTTCTCTTGCTTTCAGCTATCAGCTTGTCTTCCTCCTCTTCAATATATAAAGCTAGTGCAGGGAAGAAAGCCAGATTTGTATTATCCAGCTCTCAAATTTTAGAATTGCAGTAAGTAAGGGAAGGGATTTAAAGGTTAGTTACACCCAATAACTTTACAATGTATTTACAATTAGCAGTCAAATTTGAGTGTGACAAACAAATAAACCAACTAAACTAAGCCCTAAGTCTGATTTCCTCTAAAAAGAGAAATCAGTCAGGAAAACAGAAAATTCCTAGTGGTTCCTTAAAGAAAAATCAAAAGAAATTATATATATATATTTTTTAAATTATGATTCAGTGTATAGAAGCTACATTTTACAATGAGATATTTACATGACTCTCCATGGACTAGCATTTTTAAATTTTCCTAGATATGCTTTAGTGGCTTTATGTATTATGAAATATACAGTTTGCGAAATCCCTGAAAATTTTTATCAATTTGCAGTTGACATAAACTGCTTAATGCCATTAACTAATTTGACTTTGAGGAATTCAAATAAGAAGATCAGATTAATGAATAATGTGATGGTTTCCATCCATTCTAGAAGAGACAGATGACAAAGGTCTAAGGTAGGATTCAGAGGTCCCTTTGGTCGTGGTCTAAGAAAGGTCTGAGGAAGAACCACTTCTATATTTTTTCCTCACTATGTGATTAGAGGATGATTTTTTTCTTTCCTCCTATGCTCCTTCCAAACAAAATCAATCACTATTTTAAATAGGTCTGAAATTTAGGAGATTGTTCTTAGTTAATAACTACCTGATAACTTCCCTTGTTCTCTACTGTTAACAAAACAGCTTAAAGGATCTGAACAATATAAATCAAAATCTCATAATTAATTTTAGCTCTTTCTTTGGATGTGCATATATTATATTAACAAATCTGTGCTGCTAAAGTCTATTTAGTTAACTGAGGATTGTTCACATGCAGAAAAAAATTGTTTCTGAGATTCCAGCTTTGGACACTCAAGCTTATATTTTTTCTCAGTAGAGTTCTTAAATCTAAGGGACAATACGAAGTAAATGACTATTTACAATACAAAATAATCTTGCATCAGGAGATCAAAATAAGGTATTATCAGAAAGTTGATCAAAATTAGAGGGTAATAGTAGTAATAGAAATAAATGATGTGTTACGATTTGCAAGATAAAATTACCTAGAATCATAGAATTGTTTAGGTTGGAAAAGACCTATACAATCATTGAGTCTCTATATTAATTCAGCACTGCCAAGCCTACCCCTAAACCATGTCCCCAAGCGCCACATCTGCACATCTCTGAAATGCCTCCAGGGTAGGTGGCTTAACCATTTCCCTGGGCAGCCTCTTCCAGTATTCTAATACAGTCATTAAAGGCTTAAAAAACCCCAAATAAGGAAGCTTCTTTATGCCATGAAAGCACCTGATGGTAGCAGTAGGGAAGAAGAATCTCTGAGGGACTGTCATGCAGGGCAATATGACTTTGTTAGAGAGGGATTAGCTTGTCAGCTGAAAATGGGGGATATGCAGACAGTGGGCACAGAAATCTGCAAATGTGCCAGAAGGATGCAAAGAAACGGAGCTTTGTGGGTAGGTAGTAGTTTGAGATGCAGATGTGGATAGTTAAGAGCTGTAGAGCTGCTTGCCTCTATTCATGCCGTGTTTGGAGAAAAGCACTTTGTGCATTTTATTTAAATAAATAAAGTTACATGAAATTGTATCTTTGACTGATGTCTGCAATTTTCTTATTCCAATTGAAGTAACCTTTCAAGCCCTCAAATTACAACCAATGGGCTTGGGTCAGAGGAGCAATGGAATTTTTTTTGTTGTTGCATTTGCATTTCATATTATGTACCAGTTGGGAAAGGAACGGGCTTTATTTCTTTCAATATGAAATTATATGAGCCTAAATAAGTTTTTCCCTATTGAGGCTCCTCATACAAACGTATGGTAGTAAAGCTGCACAAGTGTGCCAAAGTATTACATTAGGGATTAAAACATCTCTGTCTACCTCTCTAGGATGAAAAATCATCAGAACTGCTAGTGGTTTGACCTGCTGCTTCTCCTACTTTTTCAACTTTGAAATGTGTGCTTGCCAAGTGAATTGAAGAAGTGAACACGTTTTTTAAGCTGTCATTCCATATAGAGATTTACAGCTTTCCATTTCTATTTAGAATTAAAGAATGATGGTGTAGCCCTTTCCTGAAAAGTCCAATAAAACCAAAGTGATGCACCCAGTATATAATGAGAACTAAATGGAGCTTTCAAAATCACTAGTAGCTATGCATCTCTGTCAAGCTGTCATTTGCCACACAATCAAGCCTCAAGCAGAAACCAAGCCTCAACGTGGCATTACAAAAACAAGCTCTTGAAGCCTTGTTGAAAAGTTTTCAGAAGAACATTGTCAGAAATGCTTAATTTCACTTGCTTCTTGAAAATGCACGGTTAGTAACTAGTGAGCAAACATTTCTTGGACAAGTATCAAAAATCATAGCTTCTACCCTATGTATGAATTTTAATAAATGTTTAAATTTTTTTCCAATGCTTATGGTATTTTAATACATATAGCTCAACATCAGTTATCAAAGAGTTTTTAGAGCTATTATAATGTAGCTCTTCCTATATAACAGTAAAACATCTGGTTTTAAATAATATATTGGTTAAAAGGGACCTCTGTAAGTCATCTAATCTAGCCTTCCTCCTGAGGTAAGAACTCCCATGAACACTAGGTCAGTCATGCCTTTGTTTAGGTGCATCTTGGAAACCTGCAGGGATAGAGATCCTGGTTCTTCTAAGTCAAAGTGCCACACCACACTCGTGGTGAAGAAGTTTTCCCTAAAATTCCGTCTGTCATAAACAGCAGCATGTGGCTTTGGTCTTTGCTGTTGCATCTGCCACTTCACCACCTCTGTCATTCCTTTCAAGTAGATGTAGGTTGTTATTAGGAGGACCTTAGTCACTCTTGTCACCAGAATATGAGAGCTAAGCTTCCTCAATCTCTTTCCTCATGGTCTAGATTCCCTCTGCAACACCTTCCAGTGGACCCTCTCCAGTTTCTCCACACCCATCCTTAATGGAAGCAGAACAGGATGATAACTTCTGTCAGTCTTCTTGCTACCCTTTTTCCAACGCAGTTCTGTAAGAAGTTTGTGTCATGGAATGAGAATGCACTTTTGTTGCCTTGTAGTCAACATTGTGTCCACAGCAGTGTCAGCAGGATGCTCCCCTCAGCCTACGTTGATGTGTGGAGTTATCCTGCCCCAGGTGCAAAAGTGGGAGCATCGCCTTATGGAACCTCACAAGGCTCCTGTTGGCCCAGTCTCCATGTCTATCCATGTCACATACAGTGGAATTTCAGACTTGTTGTTGAACCACTTTCCCCTAAGTTAATAAATCCTCTCTAAAATTTGTCATGTCTATTATTAACTAAATCACTGATGGCAATATCAAGGAGACCAGGAGTCAGTATGGGTCTCCGTGGTACCCTGCACATCCCCAGCCACCAGTAACCAATTGTCATTGGCTCTATGAGGGATAACACTGTAGTGAACACTCAGTGCTCTCAGGCTCTTTTAAGACTCAGGGGACTTAATAGAAAACTTCCTTTCAGTTTGTAAGAACACTTTGAAAACCTTCTGAAAGGATACCAGCGGCAGAACCCCAGCTACAAAAACTCATCATGATTTGG